>JAULCF010206668.1:0-12208 GCA_032361265.1 Devaleraea mollis | reverse complement strand
ATGATAAGATATTCATAATTAACATAAATACTTTAATTTGGTTCCATTAAGCCATCTTGCAATATATAACAACCTAGAAATATGTATATATATAAATGTGTCAATGTTTCATATAACATATGAAACATTGACATATTCACACGTATATCTATATATTATATAGATACACGTGTAAATAGACCGTTTAAAGTACTTTTAGACAAGTTCTTTAACCTCGTTGCACATTTATGTACCTAACTTGCAATAGCAAGTTAGGTACATAAATGTATATATACATTTACATATATATGCATAAATAAATATGCATAGCATGAAGAGCCTCTTTCACGGCAGCAACACCTGCTCCAGAAGTGTTAGCAACAGATTTCGCATGCTCTTCTCCAGTACTAACGAGCACTTTCCGCAATTCCAATTCTTTTGCCTGAGTCGCCTCCCTCTCCTCAATAAGATTCCTTTCTCGTTCTCCCGCGGAAGCGGAAGCGTAGCCAACTTTCATGGTGTCACCACTTATTCATAGTCGGCCGCGGCATTCTGGAGATGCTTATCAAGCGCATTCGAACCTTCATGGCGCACCTCAACACGTTGAGCTTCACGCTTCACGCTTCTCCTTCACTCACTCATACTCAGGCTTCTTAAATTCAAGCCCAGACATTAGCCCGTAGATTTCGTCGGCGGCTCCAACCTTACTCTTGTCAACAATATCGTGTCGCAATCGCAGTCCAAGTGCACTGCCCAGGTTGCCGAGGTTCTCATTGAGGGCGGCGAGAATTTTGTGAAGATCACCGGGATTGTCACAGATGCTAGGAGCATATGCTCTTAGCATCTGCGAGGCGACAATCCCGGCGAGCTCCCAGAAAAATGGTGCACGCAACATTCCATGTCGACGCAGTCGCGACTTGCGTCAATTTGGAATGTTGTGCAGACGCATCATCTCGATCAGATGTTGTCGCTGCAAGCTGTTCAGTCGTCACGCACGAGTTCTGTCGCAGCTTTTCTTACGTTACAGATAAATCACTCACTTGTGCCTCAATTCCAGCGTTGTGGGACAATAATTCGGAAAGCGCTGCCTCTAATTCAGATACACGCTAAAGCGTTTCCTTTCGAAAATCCTTGGCGATAAGAAGCTCCCGCTGGCTTGCGGGAAGCGCCGCCTGAAGATCCGCCATCTCTTCTCGAAGATTCTTGGCAGACTCCTCGGTAGCCGCTCGCAGAGCTCCGCGCTTTCAAAAGCCCCGCTGAAATTGATGGCCAAAAAGAGACTAATCTCAGACTAGTCTCCTCTTCGTGATCAATGTCAGCGGCGCTTTTGAGAGTGCCCTCTTCGGCCTTTCCAAGCGCTATTTTGATCTCTGTACTCGCCTCACAATGCTTGCCGATTAACTTCTCCCTAGAAACCCTAGCAGACTCACGCTCCTCTTCCTTAGAGATTTTGGCGGCTACAGCAGCCCCATGCACCAGTTGCGATGGGTCACACGCGTCCTTTATGCCTCGTCATCCAAGTCGTCATTTCATACGTGGATGAAATAATAAGAATGGCCGGACATTTACACAATCATGTGTGCCGATCATGAAATGTTGCTCCAGCTCACCGCTTGGTCATGAATTTATCGAGAGGTAAGACCACGCGTAGCTATTTATATATATATGCATTACTTTCTTACTTAATTTAGCTAAATGTTTAGAAGGTCGCCCCTTAAAAACTGGGAAAGCAATATATCTATGTATATTTTGCTTTCCTAATTAGTTGAGGACTTATACAATGTACATGTTATGTTCAAGAACTTCCTTAATGTGGGATACTTCTTGCACCAGCCCATTAAACACACGTGTCGTACGACTTTCCCATCAGTTGCAAGTGAAAAGAGATCTTGATAAGGGGTAATTCTTTAGTGTAGTTACGTTCCATTAACAGAAGGCGAGAACACCTGAAATTTATGCATCCATACTTGCACGTGCAAGACAATTTAAAGTAGCCGATTGATCAATAGATCGATCTAGATCACGTGATTGTATTATGCGCCGATGATGTTTAAAAATAAAAGCTAACTTATTGTATACTTTTTTATTATTTTTATGCCGAAATATTCCACGACAAGAATTGAAGTGATCAGTTATACTCGAGTATCGCGCTGTTGCTAAGGTGACGTAGTACCATTATGAACTTACTTCGTTCTCTGCATAAGGAGAACGGAGTAACTAATTACTTTTATTAAGTAAATATCATTTCTGTACATCATATGAAATTCTTCATTACTTGTACAATAGTAACTACCGCAACGTTCCTTGCGCCAATCCCTCCCTCTCATCAGTGATCCGTTGCAGATCAGCGCCACAGCACGGTTGTGGCCTGGTGCTCGAGTGTAAGAGGGCCGGCCCTCTTACAATCGAGCAACATGGCCCTCTGCCCAGGCACTTGTTCAGGGCCCTCAAGGCTTGGTATTACTTGCTGGTAGTTACGCCCACTTAAGTGGCCCGGATGGGCTGAGAGAAAATGGCAAATGTCTGTAATATTATGAAACTACTCCGTTCCCCGGCGAAAAAGAGTACTCTCCCACGTGGGATAAGTACGTAAAAGAATAAGAAATGATCATTTCTGTACTTTGTAGAAAATTTATCATTATTTTTGAAAGAGCGACAGCCAGCAAGAAATTTCCTACCACCTTTTCTTCTCTCTCATCGGTGATCTATTGCGGATCTGCGCCTCGATCCAGTTACAGCCCGGCGCTCGCGTGAAAGAGGGGCTTTTATGTAGGGCCTTCGGGACAAGCTACTACTAAGCGTAAATTGCATGAATTTATGAGGCCCAACTGGGCGAACAGTAATTTGGTAAATTTTGCAGCTTCACGAAAAGGTGTAGGCCTGAGCTCACTACCGTGCCCATGCATTAGACCTAGAATACGGGACACATAACGGGCTGAAAGTTTGCCCTCATAAATTACAATTTGGTGCAGATCTCTTCTCGCCATTTACCGTTAATTATCTCTAAGCGAGCCAAAAGTGCGGGAGGCCGAATAAGAGTTTGTCTTAGATTTATCCGCGCGAACGCCCGCGGGAACCCGCAGGTAGATGCAACCCCTATAAATGCTTGCTGATTAGATAGCATTAGATCTATAATGCCTCCCCTACGTGTCCGTTTGTTAGGTCAGCGACGTGGGAAGCACTATGCCTGAGAGCAGTGGCCCTTGCAGAGTGCAGCGCAATGCGGTTTGATTCGCGCCATGCCACGTCGAAAAAGAAGCTTCATCGAAGCGCGTCAAAAACTTCAAGCAGTAGGAAATGCGCGTTAATTGGGAGCGGGGACATCAGATTCTCAGAATGTAGCTTGTAGCTTGACTTACCGAGCCCACTTTCATTTATATAGCCAAAATGTCGAGGACAGCATCGGTACGTACGGCTAATTTCTATTACCCGGGGGTAAATGGCCACTTGTTGCCTTGCCAGCTGCGTGTTCAACATGTCTAAGTCTACAACAGCGCAAAAACTTATGCAACTGTACCAGCCGCTGAGATCTTCAGCGCGTCATTCTCCTACACCTGCGCTCCCAGGGAAATGCACAACCAGGCGTACCTGAAGCGGAGGTTAACATTGCAGCATGTGAGGACCTCCCCACACTTCAAAAATTGGACTCCACGGGAGTACGCTCTTCTGTCTATGTCATTGGCCATGATGGGCGGAAACATTCTGCCAGGAAGCTCAAATTGCAGAAGATTGCAGTACTGACAAGTTCCGCTTCCGCAAAAAGCAAACGTTGCATTAGAAGTCCGCGGAAAAGACGCATTAATTCTGTCGTAATCAGTACGACGTCATTTACTAAGTTCAAGAAGTCCCCATGGTTCGGAGGAATGGGCGGTGATCGGTTTGTCGAAGTCCAGAGGAACAAATTGCGAAAGGAGCTTACGCATATTTTCAAACTGCGTTTAGCCTTGACGAAGAAGAAGTTAACATTCACACGCGACTTCCGTCATAGCGACGAACTGCTGGGTTTTATCGAAGCAGACAAGACCTCGTAGTCCTATATTGAAGCGACGCGCCGAAGTCTACCCCTTTACCCCTTGAGGATGTACGCCATTAAGGGTTTGGGAAGAAAGCCGATGTAGTCTGATTGTCGAATTGAGGGCAAAGTTTAAACGTGCAATATTCAATTTTCAACCTTACGAGCATTGCGTTTTTAACTTCAGAAGTCCTTCTCTTCGCATTACGCTTTAGCATTTATTGTTGTGTTTTGAAATACAGCTTGTGTACTTGAAATATCTAATGTTTGAAGGATTCTTAAAGCGAAGAACTATTACTGAAGTGAGCTCTGTGCATGATTATGATCGGCACTATTCCTATCCCAATTCGGCGGAGATGACTTATTATGTTCCAGCTTTAGGTTACTAGTGTTTTGTTTACTGTACTCTGAATAACGGTTCCTATTTCAAATTTCCGTGCAGTCCTTACTACAGTGATTTTGTTTACTGTACTCTGAAAATCAAAAAAAACTAAGTCGCCAGGCGGAGGCTCCATCTGGCGACTTTATGTTTTTCTCGATTTTCAGAGTACAGTACACAAAATCATTATTGCGGCCGCTACGATGATTTTTTTCTGTACTTTGAGTATGTCTCAAATTTTGATGTTTTCCGCACGCGCCCATACTATTACGTGGAATTAGAACTCAAAATCAACTCGTGCTTTTTGCACGGAGCCACCCCTCCTCCATTTATCGTCGCTGTCAACCTGTCTGACGGACGGTCATCCCCATTTTCTGTTCAGAAAAGCAACTTTTCCATGATTCCAGCTTGTCATGGCCTCGTCTCCCAATCTCATCGAGTGCTACCGCTCGTTTGCCTAGTTTTTACGCTTGTAGTAGCCGAAACTCTCTCCCAGCGACGAAAGTTAACCGCCTCCAGCCCTCTACAGACCGTCCCGAGCCAGTCAGTAGCTTCTAACAGCTTGGAACCTTCTTCCCATCCGCCCAAGCCGCCCGCATCAAATCTGACCTTGACAGTGCCCCGCCAAGTTCCCAACCCACTCGCACCTCCCACCGCGTGAGTTGCCCGCCACAGATCACCAATCGCTCCAACCAGGACTGAAATCATCGCCCAGAAGCGAGCCTGATATCTACCGCAAATATATCGCGCCCGCTCAGAAGCAGCACCCGATAAGCAGCAGCACCAGCAACGCGCTTCGTCACCCCCCGTATTCTCCTTCTTCACTACTTCCAAGTCACCAGCGGCGCCATCTGTACGTTTCGACGCCTCCTTCGCGGAACCCTTCGCCTCCTCCGCCACCACTTCCACCTCTTTCGCACCCCGTTATACAGTGACTTTCGGCGTGTTCACATTCTCATTATCCCTCGCCACACCAGCCTTCTTTTACCGCGCAACTTCCGCACTACCCTCCTCTCCTCGGTCTTCGCCTTCTTCTTCTCTCCCTTGACCTCCCTGACCTCACGTGCTCGTTGCCGTCCAAAGCGCTTCCACGAATTTGTCCCGCCTTTGAACCCTTGCGCTAACGGAGCCGCGTTTGACGCCAGCCTTCACACGAGTGGGTCTACCTTTCCGCCTTCCCTCCCCCCTCTTCCTTGTTTATTAATCTTCGCCTGAGTGGGTCTCCCTAGCCTCTGTCGCTGTCGCTCATTCCGTCCTTACTACTCTTTTAGCGCACGGCGCTTGGCCTGCTACGCGTACCCCCAGAAGAAATCTCAGCTTCTCAGCCCGAAGTTAAGAAGACCGAAAGTGTGCACCACATTCGCCCGGCCCTTTCCTTTGGCCAGCTCTGGGCCCTCGACCTGCTCTTAGTTACCCCGAGGAACGAGAAAAGTGCTGCCGGCCATTCCGCAGCTGACGCGACCGAACCTGTGCACCACCCTCCCACGGCCCTTTTATCCAGCCCTTCCACGCTCTGTTCGGCATCGTCAAATCTGCGACTCTGCCTTATTCGTCCGGCCCCTAAACGTCTGCCTTTATTCACGGAAAATATCAGTATGGGAGACGATTTTGCGCGGCAGGGTGGGCCACTTGCGGACGCCATTAGGGACGTCTGCAAGAAGTTCTGTCTAATGGTTGCACCAGCACGAGTTTATTTACCAAAATGGAAGTGTTTCGAGCGTGGTGCACGCAAGAAGATAGTGATGAAGAAGGGTTTGCTACTCGGTGGTCATCCCGCGGCACTCGGAAATGTCGACTTGAACGATTTTGACATCAGGCGTTACACTTTCATGAGGCTTCTGGTGCAGTCTGAGCACAACAGCCTGCGGAAGAAGTGAAAGGATGTCTCTAAGGGTGGCGAGGAGTGGCACAAGGAAATACGGATTTTCGTATTGGGGGTGCAGGCAAGTGTTCGACGGGTGGCGCCACCTTTCTCGTACAGCACATTTCTGCCGCAGACTATATTCGAAAGAGGGAGCATTGCGCTTGATAAGCATTTATGCACACGATTCTGCGACTATGATTGGACGTTGAGGCATCAGCATGGCAACAAGACTGATGTGTTTGAATTCGTTGGTCGACATGATCGTGAGCTATTATCTTTGGAAATGTCTGATTCCTGGAGTTAAAGTGATAAGCAATTCCGAACACATCTCCATACGAAATATTCCGTCAGTCCAGACTGGATGAACACGTTGAATTTCGGATTCGTCGTGTATAGCGCTAACTAGCTAGCGGAAAAGGCGGTTCTGCGTGCCGAGCGAAACGATGTGAAGTCCCAGCGTCGAACTTCTCCTGGTACTATAACATTTCTCCTTCCCTTCCAACACTGCCCGCTTTCGTAAAAATGAAGACCAGTGTCCAAGGTCAGGCAGAAACTTGCTGCCGTTTCGTTTATCAGGCGATACAGGTCAATGAATACTTCGCCACGGCCTTAAATCTCTACAAATCCGTGGTGGAAGACGGCGATTGTGTAGGTGGTAGAAAAATTGTGCCAAACCTTCCGGAGTGGATCCAAGCGACAATGCAGCCGTCTGTGAACCCTATCGTCACTTGTTCCGGTGAAAACTCTGTGTCGTGGGCGGATGGTTTGTTGAACCGGTGGATAGTTGCTGCTCTAAGGCTGTTTGTTATTTCTTCTGTGCGGAATCTTTTCCATCTTGCTTTCATTGGTGCATTGCTTGATGCGGACCATCTTCGCTGTACTACACCGGGACACGCTTTGCAATCAGCAGACCGGTTGTAATTTGTGGAGCGCATGATTAGACCGTACAACGGGCCTCACCACCATCCATGGGGATTCGATCTCGGTCCCTATCGAGGGTGCTGGCGTGGAGCACTGCAGGAACGCATGAAATGTCTCAGTTATGAAGACACAATCGATGTAGGGGGGAGGCGAGTAGTTCCCTTTTTTGGCTTAGTCCTTCGAGACTGCTGGGGTAAATTGCGCGATTATTGTAGGGACGTCGGTTTCGTGGGGAAGTATGACAGTGAACTATTGGCCACTGTTCTTCGTCGCGTCGAGAAGAAAAATGCAGCTGCTGATGTCGAGCAATTGAAAATTTCGGTGGCTGCGAAGTAGTCACTTCATGATCCATGCGGTTTCCACGCGTTCTACCTATTTTCTGTCGCTACTGAAGGCTGTGATGCAATTGCTATCAGGGAACTGTACGGTGAAGGGCGGATGGCGATGAGCGTAGATCATGACACTATTATCGGGGATCGAGTAATCGACCTTGTCCGTATTTTGCTCCTGACGTACGCACGCACTGTTCATGAGAAGAGAGGGAAACCGCTGCTCGCATCTAAGCTCGAGGCTGGCAGGACTATTATGACACGTCTTTTCCGCCAAGGGTTCCAGATCGACCACTGGAATTCCTGCAATGGTGAGAGCGACGAATGTCTCAATCTTTGTAGACCGGCGGGTCTATCGAACTTTGTATATGCTTCGCACCCTGAGTCCCTGAACCTGGAGCCATGCATAGATTCCGTTCCTGTGCCAGCCAAGATCGAAAGAATGGCTAAACGTTTTGTGGATGATGACGCTTTCTGGAGTGACGAAAGTGGGATCTATGCTGTCGAACCAGGCGAAGTTGGTGCGCCAATTGATGTTGTGGTCGACTAAAACTCCACAATCTCGGATTTGTTTTTCGACAAAGACTATTGGTACTACTGCTAGAGCAGAAGTTAGGCCATTGACAGCCATTCCACCTTCCCCGGATGAAGCGGATAGTAATCGTGCTCCACCGGCCTCATCTTCTACCCCGCTTTTTCCATGGACTTCTCCGGAATCCCCTGCATCTAGACCTTTTCCTCTGATACAAGTCGAGCAGGAAGCTAGAGCTCCTACGCTGGAATCGGCCCTACTCCCAATTCCACGAAATCCAATACGTTTTACAGCGCAACCTCATTATTCGGTTGACCAGCCGGCCTTGCCTGGTCCTGCCTGCACCTCGAAACCCGTGTCTTCCGTTGAGCCAACATTGCATGTTTCCGGGGCGGCTCCCATCGTACCGTTGAAGCGTCGGCGGTCTAACCTTGGAGATGATCAGCGGTTCTTGACGGACTCAGCCCTCGTCGTGGACCAGAGTGATGGCGAGTCTGTCCGTCTTCCGTACAGGCCACCTGTCCGTGGTCGTGTTATGTCAGCGCCATCATCAAGTTCGGCTACACTTCGAAAAGCGGTGATGCGTCCATAGGGTTCACCACCGACACGACCGATCACCACGCGTGTAGACCTGATTCAAAGTGAAAATCCTGCGCCTTCCACCATCGAGCAGTCCTCAAGCATAACAATTACCCCAGCAAATGCCTCGCCAAATCGGCAAAAGCAGTTATCGATACCGGAGGTGGAGCGAATATCCCAGAGCAAACGAAGGCGGCAGCAAGTTGGGCCCGCAGTTACACCTCGAGTGGGACTTTCGGAGGCGCCTCGAGGTTATTCGGCTCGTTTCGTTACAATGTCATCTGCGGGATTGAAACCCCGGATATTTTCTGAAACCTCTGTTGTGAAGGGTATGACTATTCCAGCCAAAGGTAATGTAAGCGTGATTCCCGGTCGATTCTGTGAGACGAGAGACGTTCAAGACCTTTTTCTAGATCGGCCCGAATGCCATTCCAGTGCTTTGAATGCGTTCACGATTGCTCTGCTCAACTTCAGTGCCTGCTTTCCTTTCCTCAGCGATTATGAGAGTGGACGGAAGATTTTGCCGAAGTGGGAAGGTGAGGGACCTGCATGCCCAACACATTTCAGATTAGAGTATGCTTATGCGAAGTAACAATACTCATTGAGTGCTATTGAGCTGCATTCAATCTTGAGGAGTGGGAATACGGATTGTGCGGTGTATTTGGAAAAGAATTGTAGAGCTCGCCATAATACTGCCTTGGCGGACATCGATGGTGTCTTCTCCAAAGCTGTTATGATTTCTGTACGGACGTTGCCAGCGGACGAAGATTTCAAAGAGGAAATGAAGGAACCGTTGATGAGTAGTAAGAGGTTGTTGGACCTCGAAGTTAAGGTGCCTGGTGTTTGTATGCATCCCGGGTTACCTCCGCGAAGTCGCGGTAATACCAGTGATTATGAATGCTTCTGCGCGAACAATGCGGAGGAGAACGACTTCGTTCATTTGCGCTTTGAAAGTGGAAGATACATGGTTAAATGTAAGGAAGGCGAAACCTATTCGCCTCCTTTTGGCAGGGAACTGTGGGGTGAGAGCGAGCGTGGAGATGTCTACGAGCTTCCATGTTTCGTGGTACGTAGAATACAACATGAGAAATTGGTTCTCACAGTTCGCGTGTTACTGGAGATGAACTTGTGGGATGAACTGGCTACGTACGTGACGCAGCGAAGAGTTCCTCAGCGAAGAGCGCCCTACGTCGTGCATGTATCTTTCATTGCTTCCGGGAGGCATACGTACTTGCATCTCTCCGAAATGTGCTCCCTCTTGCGGGCATGAGATACTGGAAAGAGTCGTAACCCAAATTCTCTTTTGGCTTCAATATCGCAGACGCCTGAATCGTTGGATAGGCAACATGCCCACAGAGCTGAGCTTAAGAACTTGCGTTACGAGCTCACCCAGTTCGTGGAAGACTGCTGTCATTGCCGCGGTCTTGATAGTCATCAGGTGAAAGTTGTTAGAGAATGTTTTCAACTATGAATCAGAGCCAAAAAGGACCTTTAGTCCCAGGTATTTTAAAGGGAGGAGCCGATACAGGCAAGAATCTCGTGTTATCTGTTGTTATGGAGGTAGTGACGAAGTTGCAAGAACCAGGTGAGACGAAAACTTCAGTGGTGATCTGCGGTGAACCTTCCAACGCCGGTTGTCTCGCTATTGCTTCTAAGCTTGAGGATTCTGGAATCCGCGTGGTTTTCGCCTCGAAAAGAAAATTCATTCGTGAAGAAGTGAAGAAGAAGCTTTGCCGTTTCTTTCCATCTGAATTGGGCCGACATACCGAGAGTACGCTATCAAGTCCGTGGAAACTGGAATTTCGCCAGCCACGATGCATTTGGGAGCATAATTGGCACAACGCGAAGGTGAGGCTTCGCAATCGACTAGAGCCATTGGCGCAATGCGAAACAAAACTTCGTTCATTGACAGTAGATTCCGATGATGAAGATGATCGGGATTATATACGTTTGGCGAAGGAAGCTAGGGATATTGTGAGACTCAAGGATGCAATTATGCGCTGTGAAAGCGACATTGTTCAACAGAAGGCGAGCAGCGCGAGGTCGGAGTATTACATCTGCGACGTCGTAGTGGTTACTCCAATGGGTCTAGCGGGTTGTGATCAGCTGAAATTGCCGGGCACGCGTCAAGCATGTTTGGTTGTAAGTGATGAGATTGATCAAGCGGACAGACTTGCTCATGAACTTGTGTATGACTTGCCGTGTGTCGGGGTGACTGTGCCGGTGCAGTTAGGTTTCGATCCTGATCAGCTTAAGGGTCAGGCTCTGGTACGCACAGTGCCGATACCTCAGCAAGCTGCTGCTGGTTTCCAAAGTAGGCTCGTGAGCCGCCATGAGGGTACCCTTGTCGGTGAAGGAGGATTGAGAGCGCCGCGCCAATTTAAGTCAGCATTTTACTGGCAGCTGTTACTTAACTACCGGTCGGTGTCATATATCACGAAAATCTATAGCGAGGTTATGTTCGGCGGGAGAATTTTGTCGTCCAATTTTCCGTCGCAGAGAAGAGAGTACTTGCCTGTGGAGTCCACGACGCTGCAAAATGTGGCCTATGTCGACTGCGCAGGAGCAGCAGACTGTGCCAAGACACCAATTCGACCAGACAGCACAAGTTCGACTAACGAGGGGCAAATAAGGAGGTGTTTCGCGTTTATTGAGATTCTGCTGCAAAGTTTTCCTTCGCTAATGTGCACTACTGACAAGAAGCTTTCCGTGGCTGTCATTAAAAATCACAGTGGGGAGTTGGAGCAGGCGATATACATTTCTCCAAGCAACACTTGGTGCAAGTTCATCGACTTGCGGCTCGGAACCACTGATCTGTTCCAAGGTACGGAACACGATGTGGTGCTAATAGCAACAGTTGTGTCCGGGTCAGTGCCCCCGAACTCTAACACAGAGTTCAGCGGGAGTACTAGCAGGGATAACGTGGCGACGACAAGAGCAGTTTACTGTTTGATGATATTCGGCGATAGTGACTATCATCGGGGGGCTACAAAGTGCTTCTGGAGAAGTTATATTCGAGCTTGCGACAAGCGGCGTAATGTTTGGACAGTGAAGGAATTCGATGAGATGATTACGAGGGGCAGGTCACGAGAGGCTGTTCAGTGGTTTAGGCGCAATTTCAGAAGGCCTCAGCGTTTGCCATAGATACCCACTATCCAATTTCGCGAGTGTGTAGGCCATGCATGTGGGGGGAACAAGAAGTGCAATCTTTCCGCTAACTGAGGCGTAGGACATTATAGTACGGAACGCGCATTGGAATAGGCCATATTACGATGACAGTATTGAATTGCCACCTCTCCTTCATAATGAGGTTTTTTTGCACTCAATGATGACAGGATGTCATGTAGAGAGCACTTGTCCTGCCAGCATCTGAACGGTGTTCATATCATCTCCATCTGTATTGAAAACGAGGTTTTTACACACCAAATGACAACGTGATGTCTTATTAAGGTGAGGGGAACTACGCCCGTCCGCAGTATGATTTCAGAATATGACAACGTTCGGAGTATAATAACCTCGGTTCCAGAATTTTCATGCGCTTTTCACAGCGAGTTCCTTAGTTAGCTGAGTGGCCTTATTAGCGAACTATCCCCCTCTAATACCTTGATCAACC
>JAULCF010205557.1:0-12208 GCA_032361265.1 Devaleraea mollis | reverse complement strand
CTGGTCGCTCGAGGCATCGACGCAGCGCGGCTCAGTGCGTCAGGGCGAGGCGAGACCGAGCCAGTGGACAGCAACGAGACTCTCGAAGGCCAGCAGAACAACAGGCGAGTCGAGATCGAGATCAAGGAGAACAAGCGATGAATTGGTTCCCAGACATGTTTTGGCTCTTCCTCGAGTGGTGGCTGTGGCCGCTGCTCGGCGTCCTGATGGGGTTGGTCATCGGTTGGCTCGTTTGGCGCCGCGGCTGGCGTCGCAGTGAGGTCGAGTCCGGCCGCGAGATCGGTGCCCTTCGCGAAGCGAACGCCGATCTCAACGTAGAAGTCGGTCAGCTCACGTTGGCCTCCAACGCCAACAAGAGCCGGTCGGTCGAGCTCGAGAGCGATCTGGTTGCGCTTCGTGCCGAGGCGGCGGCCACGTCTGACCTCCGACGCCGGCTGGAGACCACCTCGGTGGATCTCGACGCTGTCACCGCTGACCGGGATCGAGCGCTTGCACGGCTGGGCGACTACGAGTCGACGCTCGAGTCGGTGATTGATGTGCGAACCGATCTGGAGAAGGGACTTGCGGCCAAGGAATCCGAGGTCATCAACCTGATGGGTGAGAGAGAGTCTTCGGTGCAAAGCCTGCGCGCCGCCACTGCCGAACTCGAAGGACTGCGGAATCAGTCGAGCGTCATGGAAGTCGACGTGAGCACCGCACGTGAGCGGGTCGGCGAGCTCGAGATGACCTTGGCTGATCGCAACGCAACGCTGTCTGACCTGGAGACGAACCTCGAGGAACGCAACAGCACCGTGGCAGCGCTCGAGGCCGCTGTCATCGAGCGTGACGGGCGGCTGGGCGATGCGGAGAGCCGCATTGCCGAGATCTCGATGACCATTGCAGGGCTCGAAAGCTCCGCCGCTTCGGCATCGTCGGAAGTCGTTGAACTGCGAGGCCTCATCGGTCAGCGCGAGAGCAAGGTCGAACAGATCGACGGCCTCCTCGGCGAGCGGGACAATCGGGTTGCTGACCTGGAGCGTCAGCTCGGGGAACGCAATGCTCGGCTCGAGGTCGTCGATGCTGAGGTCTCTGAACGCACCGCTCGCATGATTCGTTTGCACACGATGCTCGGCGAGCGAGATGCTCGGATCACCGAACTCGAAGGGGCGCTCGATCAGCAGCCCCGATCTCTGCGGTCTCCCGGGGAGCGAGCGGCGACGAACGACGAAGAGAGCGCTGACGAACTCCAGTCCATCGAGGGGATCGACCAACCAACCAATGACCTGCTCGTAGCGAACGGCTTCACCTCGTTTCGTTCGATTGCGACCATGGATGACGCGGCGATCGAGGACTTGGAGGCTCGGACCGCACTCGTGTCCGGCCGCATTCGCCGAGAGAACTGGGCTCCTCAGGCGGCGCAGCTCCATTTCGAGGTACACAACGAGGACATCTACGACTCTGTCACCGTCGAAGGTTCGTATTCTGACGCATTCGAACAGCAGTTGGCCGAGGCTTCTCGTGGCCGTCGACTCGACTACGTCGACGAGCTCCAGATGATCAGCGGCGTGGGCCCCAAGATGGAGTCACTCCTTCACACGAACGGACTGAAGACGTTTGTGCAGGTGTCGCTCCTCGACGACCAAGGCGTCGCCGCGTTGAACGATCGCCTTGCCTTCTTCCCCGGCCGCATCGAACGAGATGGCTGGGTTGCCCAAGCCGCGCGGCGGCACGCTGAGCATCACCCGACCAGCGGCCGCATCGACGGAAAACGAGAAGGGGCCCCGGCACGAGTGCCGGGGCCCCTTTCCGTTTTGTCGCCCAGAGAGAGCTATTCGCCCTGACCTGGGATCTTGTCGGTCAGGCCCTCGGCCTTGTCGAGTGCGTCCTTGGCCTTGTCGCCAATTCCGCCCGGCAGCTTGTCGCCGTGTTCCTCAACAGCGTCCTTGGCCTTGTCGACCATGTCGCCAGCATTTCCGAGGGCATCTTTTGCATTGTCCATAATTCCCATAGCCCCCAGTCTGTCATTTCTCGGGAGTCATGTGTCGGCACGAACGACTTCGGTGTCATTTCGTGGCGGGAACGTGACGAAAGCATGACGTCGGGAACCAGGTGGTGATTCCGTTCGCCTCACCTCACCATGAACAACACTTCGAGCAAGACCAAGAAGATGACGGCGCTGATCTTGGCCTCGGCAATGACGCTGGCCGCTTGCGGCGGCTCTGACGACGATGCATCTGATGCGACGGAGAACACCTCGTCCGATGACGGCTTCTTCGAACAAGAGGAGTCCACGGACGCCGAGGGAGAGTTCGCCACGGCGACGACTGCTCAGGACCGTTCCTCCGTCGAGGACGATGCCATGGAAGACGACTCCATGGGAGACGAGGCCATGGAAGAGTCCGAGGTGCAAGCAGCACCCGAGCAGGACGCCGACGAATCAGGCGGGTTCTTCGGCGAGGACGCCGACGCAGAGGCTGACCGGGCCGAGGACAACACCTTCGAGGACTACGGCGTGCGGCCCTTCGTCGACACCGACCGAGATCCGCTCTCCACCTTTGCCCTCGATGTGGACACCGCCAGCTACAGCATTGCCGAGCAGTGGTTGAGCGAAGGCCAGATGCCACCGACAGAGTCGGTTCGGGTCGAGGAGTTCATCAACTCCTTCGACTACGACTACGACGCTCCGAGCAATGGCCTGAACGTCACCGCTGACGCTGGGCCGTCGCCGTTCGACACCGACAACATCATTGTTCGTCTTGGTGTGCAAGCCGAAGAGGTCTCCAACCGTGACCGCCCCGACGCCAGCCTCACCTTCGTGGTCGACACCTCAGGCTCGATGGACCGTGACGATCGCATCGGACTCGTGAAGGTCGCCCTCGAGCGCCTCGTGAACGAACTCGACGAAGACGATTCCGTTGCCATCGTGACCTACAGCAACGGAGCGGAAGTCTTGCTCGAGCCCACATCGGTTCGTGACCGTGACGAGATCCTCGATGCCATCGACGAGCTGCGCAC
Organism: Devaleraea mollis; assembly: GCA_032361265.1. Classification (NCBI taxonomy): domain Eukaryota; phylum Rhodophyta; class Florideophyceae; order Palmariales; family Palmariaceae; genus Devaleraea; species Devaleraea mollis. Next base: position 9,214 of record JAULCF010205557.1, on the reverse strand, counting down.
CAATGGATCGACGAACCTCGAAGCGGGTCTGCTTCGTGGCTACGAACTTGCTGACGACGCGTTCATCCGTGACGGCATCAACCGAGTCATCCTTGCCTCCGACGGCGTGGCCAACACCGGCATGACCGACCCCGACGGTCTCGTCAGCCTCATCCGTGACGACGCCGATCGAGGCATCCAGCTGGTGACCGTTGGTGTCGGCATGGGCAACTTCAACGACGTGGTGATGGAGACGCTCGCTGACGACGGTGATGGCTTCTACGCCTACGTCAACGACGTGGAAGAGGCCGAGCGTCTGTTCAGCGACGACCTCGTCTCGACCCTGCTGACCGTGGCGATCGACGCCAAGATCCAGGTCGAGTTCAACGAAGACGCCGTCGAGTCCTACCGTCTGCTCGGCTACGAGAACCGGGCCGTGCTCGACAACGACTTCCGCAACGACGATGTTGATGCTGGAGAACTCGGCGCTGGTCATCAGGTGACGGCCCTCTACGAGCTCGTCCTCCGGGACGGCGTGGATCGCTCGGACCGCCTCGGCACCGTGTCGATGCGCTGGGAGAACCCCGATGGTGGCGACGTCATCGAGACTCGTCTCGAGATCAATGGTTCGGTGGTCGAAGACCGCTGGTCAGACACCGACGAAGACTTCCGTCTCGCTGTGACGGTCGCTGCTCTTGCCGAGGTGCTCCGAGGGAGCCCCTTCGCTGAAGACATCGATCTCGAGGATGTTGCGGAAGAGATCGACAACCTCGGCGGATCGTCCGAATTGGACGACCTCGCCGACGTGATCGACTCGGCTCGCCAGCTCTCCTGATCTCAGGAGGAGCGAGGCAACAGTCGAGGGCCTGAACCTCTGGGGAGAGGGTTCAGGTCAGGGCCGTCAGTACCAGCTTCATCATGTCGTTGAAGCTGGTCTGACGGTCCTCTGCGCTCATCTGCTGTTCGAGGGCGATGTGATCGCTGACAGTGCAGACCGCCAGGGACGCGAACCCGAGTTCGGCGGCAAGGCCATACAGGCCAGCAGCTTCCATCTCGACAGCGAGGAACCCGTACTTCGTGAGCAAGTCGAAGACACCGCTCTCCGGATCCGGGTCGTAGAAGAAGTCCGAGGTGAAGACGGTGCCGACCTTTGGCTCGATGCCGAGCTCGGTGGCAGCGTTCATGGTGTCGGCGAGGAGCTGGTAGTCGGCAACCGCAGGAAGATCCCGCCCTTTGAGGCGGGTCTGGTTCGTTGTGGAGTCCGTGCCGGCGCCAATGGCTACCACGACATCGCCGAGGTCGAGCGAAGGCTGCAGTGCACCGCACGAGCCGACTCGGACGATCTTCTCGACGCCATAGAACTTCACGAGCTCGGTGGCGTAGATCTGGAACGAGGGGATGCCCATGCCGGAGCCCTGAACCGAGATCGGTTGACCGTTGAACGTGCCGGTCCAGCCCTCCATCGCTCGCACATCGGTGACGAGGCGGGCGTCGTCGAGAAAGGTTTCGGCAATGAAACGGGCCCGCAGCGGATCGCCGGGCATGAGGACGGTGGGAGCAAAGTCTCCCGGGTTGGCACGAAGGTGAGGCGTGGTCATGCCACAAGGATGCCAGAATGGACCGTTATGGCGATGCGACAGGATTGCAAACACTTTCAGAGCCGGGCCTACCCCAGTGGCGACACGATGCGAAAATGCTCGCTCGACCTCGCACCTGAAGCACCCTGGAGCTGTCCAGCGGACTGCACGGGCTACCAGCGACGCTTGGCCGACGTGAATTGGCGACACGGTTCGCTGATCACTCCGGCAACTCCAGATGCGCCAGAGAGCGTTGGCGAAGACCCGTCGATCGCAGCTCTGCTCGATTCAGCGGAGGACATCATCAACAACGCAGGTCCGGAGATCCGCACCCAGATCGAGGCCGAGCAGGCAGCAGCGAACGCTCGCCCTCGCTGGAAGAAGATCTGGCCTTTCAATCGCTGACGAGTCAGCTCTGAGCGAGAACAGCCTCGCTGCACGTCGCGGCTTGCTCATCGGTGATCTCGAGTTGCCCGACGGCGAGGAGTTCTCCGTCTCGGCCGAACGGCGCGAAGACGTCGAAGGCGAGTCCGGCTGATGCAAAGGTCGTCCACTCGCCCTGAGCGAGCTCGAGAATCTGAGTCGTTTCGGCATCGCCTTCCGCAGAGCGGCTCCTCAGCTGTAGACACACGCCTCGCACATCTTCTCGCGGGTAGAAGGCGATGTCTGCTCCGCTACTCACGTCGGAGAAGCAGAAGATCTCCTCCGCACCCCCTGATCCTGAGGTCGACCCTGCCGTCTCGGATGTGTGGATCTGGGCGGAGTTGACGCAAATGTCTCGTTGCTCGATCTCGACCGCCACCTCGGATGAGCGAAGCGACGCGAGACAGTCTGTTTCGACGGAGGCAATCGTCTCCTCAGGGAGGCGCGTCACCCAGGTGGCACAACGACGATCAGCAGTTTGAGCCCACAGTTCGAGTGTTGCGCCGTCGATCTGCGAGACGTGCACTCGCTCGTAGTCGTCTGCGAGTTTGTCGCTCCACGATCGACCCTGCGCGGTTGCGTCGCCACCGCAGCCCACCAACACGAAGCCAACCAGTCCAACGAGGAAGAGGCCGAGACGACTCATGCTTCACAATCGGCGGTATCGGAATCGAGTTGAGACCACTTCACCCCTCACGTTTCGACGCATCACTCCAAAACCCAGGGTTCGTGGCTCTCAGTTTCATTGGCTCGGGGTTCGCTACACCGAAGCTCGGTTGCGAAGGCAGTAGATGAGCGGCTCGAGCTTTCCGAGGAACTGGAACAGTTCCCAATGGAGGTTGGCCTCGAGATGGTTGTACATGGCGTCGCCATGATCAGCCTTGACTTCGTCTGCGCTCCGGCGGAGGCGAGCGAGTCGCAAGAGCGCTGTCGAAACAGGCTGGCTCCGCTCCTCGGCGAACTCGCGCCACTCGGTGCCGACCGATCGAACGGACTCGATCTCGAAGCCGGCGGAGGCGAACCGCTGTTCCAACCAGCCGCGTTCGAGATTCTCATCGATGTTGCCCATGTGGCCGCTGAGCATCGTCCGTTCGTCCTTGGTCAGCGAATCTGTGACCACCGTGGTGAAGAGGACCATGGGTGCGCCCGCCTTCATCACTCTGGCGAGCTGATCGAGCGCCCCGACGACGTCATCAACCTGCTCGAACACGTCTCGACACCACACCAGATCGATGGACTCATCGGGAATTGGCATCTCCTGGATCATTGCTTGGTGGATCGTGATTCGATCCTGCAGCGATGCTGCATCGATGGCGGTGCGGGCCCGTTCGATGTGTATCGGTACAGGTTCGACCCCGATGCCGTTGATGTCGAAGCGTCGAACGAGTTCAACGAGGTGTGCTGCGTCACGGCAGCCGGCATCGAGAACGAGCGAGCCGGGGGAGAGCAGCGCTCCCGCGATCTCGAACAGTTGGTCGGGGCTGGACGGCGACAGGCTTTGATCCAGAGCGTCGTAGACGTCCCATGTGTCGGGCCCGTAGACCGTGGTGAGCTGATCGAGATTCTTCGGTGGCATCACCTCAGTGTCGCGCGCAGCAACGAACCAGCAGCGAGCTTTTGTGGAGTACAAGGGAACGTCGCCGCGGCAGCTTGGGAGGGGTCGGGGTTCGAGGCCGAGTGCCTGCTGCAGGGCGGCATGCTCTGCCATCTGGCCCGTAGTTGTCAGCGGTGATCCGAATGCGCCCTCGCCGACGCAACCTGCTCTGAGCGTCGTAGCCAGAAACGCCGCGAGCAGATTGGAACGCTGGCGTAGCATCCTTCGATGAGTCTTGAGTGGGAGCAAGTTGTCATCGAAGCGGTCGATCCGAAGAGCCTTGGTCGATGGTGGAGTGAAGCACTTCGGTGGGTCGTCGTCGATGACTCTCCTGAGGTGTTCGAAATCCAGCCGGAGGCGGACCGACTTCCAGGAATTCTCTTCCTGCGATCAGGCGATCCGAAGGGCCCGAAGAATCGTTTGCACCTCGACTTCCGTCCGACGGATCAGGCGGCTGAGGTCGAGCGATTGATCGGGTTCGGTGCGTCCCGTCTCGACGTCGGGCAGGGAGACGTTTCCTGGGTCGTCTTGGCCGACCCCGAAGGCAACGAGTTCTGTGTCCTTCAGGAACGCCAAACGGGAGCAACCGAAACCGGCAGCTGACTCGACACACACCTGAACCGGGGGCTGTGACTATCGAAAGTGACGGCCAGAAACCCGGGGTTTGGAGAGAGACGGAGTTAGGCGGAGGCGTCTTCGAAGGCTTGGGTGAGGGTGTTCCAGCTGAGCGTGGCGCACTTGATGCGGGTCGGGAACTTCACCACGCCTTGGAGAGCTTCGAGATCGCCGAGGTCGACCTCTTCCAAGACTTCGGCATCACCGTCGAACTCGGCTTCGGAGCCGTCGCCGCCGACGTTGGTCTCGTGAACCATCATCAACGCCTTGAATGCAGCGATGGTGCGCTTGGCCTCGTCGAGGCTCTTGCCCTTGACCGCAGCGGTCATCATCGACGCGGACGCCTGCGAGATCGAGCAGCCCTGGCCGCCGATCTTGATGTCGGTGACGATGTCATCGTTGACGTCGACGTACACGACGACTTCGTCACCACACAGCGGGTTGAAGCCCTCGGTGCGCATGGCGGGTGGCGTTTCCAGCTCGCCCTTGTTCCGCGGGCTGCGGTAGTGATCGAGGATGATCTCTCGGTAGAGATCTTCGAGTCCAGACATGGGGTAACTCCGATTCAGATGGCGAAGAAGTCGTTGGCGGCGACGAGCGCATCAGCGAGCGCATCGACGTCGTCGGTGTCGTTGTACACGTAGAAACTGGCTCTTGCGGTCGCATTGACTCCGAAACGACGCATGAGCGGCTTGGCACAGTGGTGACCGGGTCGCACACACACGCCGTGCTCGTCGAGCACCTGGCTGATGTCGTGTGCGTGCACACCCTCGAGTTCGATCGAGAGCACACCGCCCCGTGCGGCGGGCTCGGCCGGTCCATAGATCGTGATTGCGTCACCGAGACGCTCGTTGAGCGTGCGCAATGCGTAGGCAGTGAGTTCGACCTCGTGCTGGCGGACGTTGTCCATGCCGAGCGCTTCGAGGTACTCGATCGCAGCAGCCAGGCCGGCTGCCTCGGCGATCGGGGGAGTACCAGCTTCGAACTTGGCAGGGACGGCGTCGGTCTTGAAGCCTTCGGTGGTGACGTCGACGATCATGCCGCCACCGCCGAGGAAGGGAGGCATGGCGTCGAGCAGTTCCATACGACCCCACAGAACACCAAGACCCGATGGGCCCAGCATCTTGTGGCTGCTGAAGACGAGGAAGTCGGCATCCATCTCGACCACGTCGGTCGGCATGTGGGGCACCGACTGACAGGCATCGACCAGCGCAAGAGCGCCAGCGGCGTGGGCGGCATCGACGAGTTGGCGAACCGGGGTCAACGTTCCGAGCACGTTGGACATCGATGTGAAGCTGAGCAGCTTGGCGCCGTCGAGCAGCGTGTCGAGGTCGGTGAGATCGAGTTGACCGTCGTCGGTGACCGGGATCCAGCGGATCTCGATGCCGCGCTCGGCTTCGAGCATCTGCCACGGAACGATGTTGGCGTGATGCTCCATGAGCGTGAGGACGACCGCGTCGCCCTTTTGCAGGTTGGCCCGGCCCCATGTCGCGGCCACGAGGTTGATGGCTTCGGTGGCGTTCTTGGTGAAGATGACTTCGTCGACCGAGGGTGCATTGATGAAACGAGCGGCGGCTTTGCGTCCGCCTTCGTATGCGTTGGTGGCTCGTTCGGCGAGTTGGTAGACGCCACGATGCACGTTGGCGTAGCCGGTCTCGTAGAGATCAGTCATGGCTTGGGTGACCTGGTTGGGTCGCTGGGACGAGGCCGCAGAGTCGACGAAGACCAGTCGACGTTCTTGACCGTCGTGGCCGGTTTGTGGCTTGTTGAGGATCGGGAAATCCTTACGGATCTCCTGGGGGTCGAATCCGCTCATGGGAGGGTCTCGTCTCGGTGGGGTCGACCGCTGGAGGTCGAGGCGTGGGTGATCACGTGGTCAGGGGACAGGTCGGCAGTGAGTTGGTCATCGCTGGTGATGACCACCACGCCCATGTCGGGTTGGTCGGTGCGGATCTCGTGGAGCCCGTTCGCAATGGCGGATCGCATCGCCTGATCTGGCCTGGCATCGGCCAAATCGAGGAGCGTGACCTTGGGTCGCAGAAGCGCAGCATGGAGCAGCTCCACGCCGGCGGCTTCGCTGGGAGAGAAGCCGCTGTCGAGCGGACGTTCGATGACGTCGAGGTCGAGGTCGAGCCGGTCGCACCAGGCGGTTGCCAGCTTCTGTCGGTCCAGAACGCTCGGTCGGCCAAACAGGTCCATGCGGTGGATCAGATCGTTCGTCGAGACACCGGGCACCGCAGCGGGCGTACCGGTGGTCATGAAGACACCGGCATCGAGGCGAACGTCGTCGCTCCAGCCGGTGATGTCATCGCCCTGGAGCACGAGCTGGTAGGCGTTGATCCCGACCCCGAGATCTGATGAATCGCTGAGGACAGCAAGGTCGCCAGTCTCGAGACGCAGCGAGACGCTGTCGATCTCGAGAAGCGGTCCGTTGGGCATGGCTGTCGATTCTAATTTTCCCCAGGCCGATTGCACTATCGACGCCTCGAAATCAGCGGTTCCGGCTCATGGGGGTCCCAGCGATGCCGATGGTCATGAATGGGCGCCCCGACACCGTTGTGGAAACGTGGCCCCCGGAACGGCTGTCGGATGACCCAGACTCTGCAATCTCGATCCCTCTTCCAACGAGTCCTGGCGTTGCTGACGCTCGCTGCCCTTGCGGCGTCGACGATGGCTGTTTCCCCAGCTTCGGCTGAGCTGGCACCTCCACAGGCAACGTCTTGGGGGCTCGCGACCGAAGGTGAGACGAACAACCTGGACCGCTGGGATGCCCTCGGTTGGGCAACCGAACAGGTCGGCGGAATGATGCTGGTAGGCGGCAAGTTCCTCGAGGTGACCAACGGGTCACAAACCATCGACCAGCCATGGATCGCTGCGTTTGATGCCGGCTCTGGGAACGTCTTGCCGTGGTGGCGTCCGGTCTCGGGTGGTGCGGTCCTCGCCATCGAGAACAGCAATGACGGTGCAGCGTTCATCGGTGGCGAGATGGACACGTGGAACGGTGTGCAACGGGGTGCCCTGGTCAAGATCGACCCCGAGACCGGCGAAGCGTGGCCCGGATTCGACACTCGAGTGTTCGGCGGCAACTCGGTGGTTCGTGACATCCAACTCGAGGCTGATGGTTGGCTCTACGTGGTCGGCAATTTCACCACCGCATCCGATGGTGGCAATCCGCAAGCGGTGGAGGGCGCCATCCGCATGAATCCGACCACGGGAGCCATTGATTGGAACTGGCTGCCAGCAGTCGAAGACGGTGGTGTCTGGGGCGTTTCGGTCAGCCCGAACCGACCAGAGGTGTATCTCGCCGGCTGGTTCCGGTCCGTTGATGGTCAAACCAACACCGACGGCTTTGTCGGCGTGTCGTCGTCGGACGGTGCGGTGCTCCGCAATCGCTCGACCATTCCGTACAACACGTGTGTCACGCCATGCACCAGCAACTTCCGCCTCTATGACGTGATCGCCACCGAATTCGGTCAGGTGTGGGTGATTGGCGAGCAGCACGCCCTCTTCATCCTGGGCGAGTCCGACCTGGAACTCGATCTCATGCACTGGACGGGCTGCGATCTCAGTCAACAGGACGACTGTTCTCGACGAGGTGGCGAGTTTCAGGAGCTCGAACGGGCCGGGAATCGGATCTACGGGGCCGGCCACTTCTGGGGATCGCATCGCACCGATACCGGACTCATCACACACAGCATTCAGACCCAGGTCGCAACACAGACTGGCGTTCCGACCGGTCGTATCTCCGCCGTTGGTGCCTACGACGCTGCAACGGGGGAACGTGACCAGAACTTCAACCCGTACATGTCCGGCGACGCTGGTGGCTTCGGGCTGGCGGTGGCGACCGACGGTTGCCTCTGGGTGACCGGCGGAATCGATCAAGTCGGTGAGATCGGCGACCAAGTCGCAGCACGCGATCTCGCGCGGCTCTGCGACGAGGCTGGCCCCGGTCCGGATCCCCAGCCGAACCCCACGGCACCCGCTCCTGCCAGCTGCTCTGTGACTGTCAATGGCACCACGGTGGATGTTGCCTGGACGGTCCCCACCTTTGCGACTGATGTCGTCGTCTATCGAGCGATCAACGAAGGAAGTGCGTTCTGGCGTGGTCGAGTTTCCGCTCCAGGGACGAGCTTCAGCGAGACAGCGGTCGATGGATCGCTCAACACGTACGAGGTGCGGGCCAAGTACCCGATCGGCACCCTCAGCCAGCCCTCGCTGTGCGGGCCTGCGATCGATCTCACTGCCCCAGTGGCCGACGACGTCGTGGCACCGGCGACCTGTTCTGCAGTGAACGCCGGCACGGAAGCGACCGTGTCGTGGACGGCATCCCCGGATGCCACCGACTACCGCATCTTCCGTTCTGTCGATGGTGCCGCGAGGTTCTGGCGTGGTCTGACCAGTGACACGACGTTCGACGACACGCTTCGCACCGACGGCCTCCACGGCTACACGGTGGAAGCCCGAGGTGCGTCCGGGGTCTGGAGCGACGAAACATCTTGCTCGCCGACCCTTGATCCCTCCGATGGTGGCGCTGGCAACGTTCTCGCTCCGGCGACGTGTACGGCGTCGGCGGTCGGTGTGGACGCCACGATCACCTGGACCGCTTCAGATGGAGCGGAGGACTATCGGGTGTTCCGCTCGGTCGATGGCGGAACCAGCTTCTGGCGAGGTCTGAACTCCACGACCAGCTTCGATGACTCGTTGCGAAGCTCCGGCGATCACGTCTACAGCGTGCAGGCTCGTGGAACCAACGGTGTCTGGAGTGGTTCTGCCACGTGCAGCCCCGTGCTCGACCCAACCGACGGTGGCCCTGACCCGGTGGCAGCACCGGTGTCATGTTCTGCTGCCGTTGTCGGTGGCGAGGGCGAGATCACATGGGAGGCATCGGCTGATGCCACCGACTATCGAGTGTTCCGCTCAGTCGATGGCGGCACCGTCTTCTGGCGTGGCCTGGCAACCGACACGACCTTCACTGACCAGCTTCGAGTCGGCGCAAGCCACCTCTTCTCGGTGCAGGCCAGGGGTG
>JAULCF010204446.1:0-12210 GCA_032361265.1 Devaleraea mollis | reverse complement strand
CGCACAAACCTTGTTCAGAAAAAACAAAAAACATTACAGTTGTTTGGTTTCTCGGCATGGGTGGCGTGGATTTTCCGAAAACAAAAACAAGAACGGTATGATAACCTCTTGTTTTTGTTTTTGTTCGCATGGGTGGTGATGCTCTAAAGTTTAGCTCCGGTCCCTCATTTAGCAGGATTTGATACGCTTTTTCCACCTCCTAGATATCTCCGACCATGACTCCGTCGTCTGCGTACCACATGTTGTGATCGAGTGTACACTGTTCCGTGATTTGGTTGACGAGAGGTTGGATGACCAGTGCGAAGAGAAGCATACCAAGCGGTTCTCCTTGCTTTTTTCTTTCTTTAGAGCGCAGTAGCGTCTCGCCAGAGACAAGGAATGGTTGTGTTTCGTAAAGGGCGTGCTTGAGTTGCGCCGCGGCGCCAGCGTGCTCACACACAGCGTCTAAAAAGGCGGCACGAGATCCTTTGTTGAAAGCGTTTTCGAAATCGGCGCTTAGGCTTGCCTTTCCTGGAGAAAGTCCGTATCGAGTGAGGCACTGGTTAAAGGCGTGAGCAATTACCTCGCAGCCGCCGGACATGAGTGCGACTTGGTTGGGCAGGAGGTATATGATAGCTTTCAGGCACGCCGGCTTCAGCACAAGTATGGATACCAGTCTTCGGAGTACGATTTCGACGGTGATGGGACTCAAGCCTCCTTCGATGTATATTTCGTACTCCTTTAAGAATGCTGATAGCCTGCACTCTTAAAGGAGGTGCCATGACAGAAGCGAAAAGCTCGGCTACCTGCGGGAATATCCTTCCGTCAGCAAATATCTGAAGAAATTTAAGTAGTTTGGCCTGTCCAGAGTTTTCAGGTGTTTCTCCGCTCGCAGTATCCATTATAATCCTCAGGTGAGTTACGTTCATGCCATCCGGTCCTGACGCCGATGTGTCGTCCATACTTTTCACAAACTTTTTTAGCGCTGTTTTAGATAGAATTGGTGCACGTGGCATGTCTACGCGTTAACGACTGTTTACAGGAGAGGAGGCGTCGGGTTGCAGGCGACGTATGACGGCTAGGACGTCCGGGCGCCGCACGTCTGCAATTGAAGCACATAGAAGTGTTTTGACAGCGCGCCCATACCACCCGCGCGCAGCAAAGTATTTTGCTCTGTCGGTTCTCCTATCGCGTGATTCTTCATCGTCTTGGCCACGGCTCTACGTACTTGACGCGCGGATGTATGCATCGGCTGAAACACTCCTCGCTTCCCAAAATAAACGAATGACCGCGCGAGGGTCCTGGGCTACAGACTGAAGGCGCTCTCTGAGCGCTGCTATCTCTGCAGCATAGTCACCTGTGCATTATTCGCCTGGATACAGTTCGCAAAGGGCGGCATTGTGAAAAAGGTAGGTTGCGGGATAGGCAGTAAATTGGGCTTTCCCTGCATAGGCGTCATTTTTTAAGTAGTTACACCTTGTGTGTCACTGGAAATTGGTGTCGCTCGACAAAAGCTGTCGAGGACCGCCAAATGAGCGCGGCGTGCAAGTGCCCAGACGCTTACGGGCACGCTTTGAAAGACTTTCGAGAGCCAAAACTTCGCCGTGAGTATCTCTTACGCCGTTGGAGCGATCGCAGGTGGTGAGCGAGCGCACTCATGGTTGCGTCGGCGGCCGTCGTAGTCTTGCAGATCTCGGTTTCGTTTGCTCGCGCGGCATGCCGCGGTCTGGTCTGCGGCTGACGGCGAGCTAGACGGGTCTAGAGCAGGCCGGCATGGTTGCGCAGGCTCGCACTGTAGACGTAAAAGAGTCTCATTTTGGTCCTTTGGCACTCCTCCTCTCTTCGGTGTTTTGAGAGTTGAGCAAGTTGTGCAAAACCGCCAGCCCGCAATGGCTGCGAGTTTGGGCATGTAAAGGAGGAGGTTGGTGAGAGAGTTGTCTAAGTGGTCCCATACGTGTCGGCTCCATTCGGCGATTTTCCAATACATATTCGGATCAGACCCCGTGCGCTCAATATGGAAAGCACGGTCTTCCATAGACCAAAGACACGTACGCGGTGTAAAATCTTGAGGACTATGCGGAAAAAGACTATCAGTAGCGTTATCCCTGTCTTGATCTGCAGCGGCTCCAGATGTTTTGCGTTTAGTGCTCGTAATTGCTAGCACTCGCGTCGTTGTCCTCCTTTGTTTGGCCGTTGGTCTTCGTCTGCGTTAGCCGGGAGCTCGTCGTTGCTCTCCTCGTCTCCTCTGGATGCTACGCATGTCTGGTTGCAGGTGCATGTACATCGATCTCTCCCGCATGTGCTTGGGTCAGGCGGGTCGGGTAGCTTTAAGCAGGAGGCACGGACCTCATTTAGTCCATCTCTGCTTCCAGCTGGTCCGCCATCTCCTGAGTCGTCAGGTCCCCCAGAGCCTGGACTGGGACTGGTGGTGTCTGGTGTGGGTAAGGGAACAGACGGCGGGGAAAGGCAGCTGGGCGGTTCGGTTAGCGATGTCGCGCGCTCTCCACCGGCGCTTCCTTGCTGAGGGCCGAACGTGAAGGGAGGAGGGCTGCTCTTCCCATCGCCGTCGCTAGGCTTCGGCTCTGGGGTTTCATTGCATCCCACAATATCCATCCCGACCTAATTTCTATTGTTCGCGGCCCAGGCTGCTTCTGCTGCTTAGTTTGCCTAGAGGGTGGCGCGGAGGTTGCGTTCGTCGTCAGATTTCTGGATGGCATTGATTGTGGGCCAGTCTGCGCCTGTGCGCGTGCCTGAAATGGCGTCGGTGGCTGCTCCGCGGCCTCCATTGGCGCTGGCAGGTAGAGAGGTGGGGTGCTGACGTCGGACTGACGCCCGAAAATTGTCAATTTCGGCGCCAGCGTGGAGGTAGGTAGCGAGGACCTGGCGGGCAGTGCTTATGAAGCGGCGATGGTGCGGACGGCGCTCATGAGGGTGATGTCTGCACTACTGGCTTCTCGCTTGGCGTCTCCCTGCCCAATTGTAGAGGCATAGCCGTCAAGGGCACGGCTGAAACCGGCACACTCCTTTCGTCTGCAAAAGGAAGTTGTGCTCTACCGCGGACTTCAGGATAGGCTTTGGTCAGAAGACCCTGTAATTCAGCGAAAGCGTGCTTATTTTCGTCTGGGGCGATGAAGAGGCGTCGGCCGCCAAGCGCAAAGGGCACCGCGTAGAGCCCACTGTTGGAGGGGAGGGAGTTGCCGGGCTCTTGGGCGATTGCGCCCCACCATTTCTGGACGATTCCGCCGCGGCCTGCGTTGCGGACGGTGGGCGTGTAGCGAACGCCATCTTCGACTAAGGAGAAGAGCGCGAACCCGAAACCACAGGAGGCCGGAATGAGAACACCCGATGCGCCGCAGCGGGGACTGTGGAAGCGGCGGGGAGGATTTGCCGTATGGAGGCGGGATGCTTGGCGAGCCACACGCCGTCGAAGGGAAAGTCGGGCGCTGCGATAGGTGAGACGGCGGTGAGCACGACAGGTATTTCGGCAGAGGCGGCAAGGAGGAGTGCACTTTCTTCGTCGCGGACGCGCTCGCGGTCGAGACGCAGGGGTCCCTGGCCATTTATTCTGATGACGGAGAACGTGCGTGAGCCGATGTTTTGCGCTGACAGTACTTAAGCAAACGGCTGGGCGTGCTATCACGCTACCTGTACATCAGTGCCTCCATCTAACTAGGCTTACTGCAGCGCTATTCTGAAGCTAGCGACACTATGAAGGTAGAGATAGCACTGCTAGTGCTAGTCATAGCACTCAGGGCCCAGTCCTTTTTGCACTTGCATGGCAATGTGCTCAAACTTGTGGGCTAAAGCACTGGGTCTTGGAGGTATGTGCTGACCTTTGTGCCGTTCAGGAATTTTTGTTGTTGATGGGAACCCTGGTGTCCTATCGGGGGGGGGTCATTCCCGCTAGGCATGTGGCTATGGTTTGCGGTTTTCACCCTCATTGATGAGGCGTGCAAAGCCGCAAACCTCCCTACTTTGATGTAAAGGATACTTTCGCCAGGTGCTAGCCTTCCATAGGGCTTAACACTTGGCGGCACTCGTTTGTGGTGAAACGAGGGTTGGTGATTCAATCCTTTAGGGCTTCTACCGCACTGTCCGTGTCACAGGTGCGTGTTTTAACGAGCCAGAAGAAACTGCTGAAGTCATTGTTAAGGATAAGGATGTACTTCCAGTTCTGCTCGCCGTCTGACATGTAGAGGAAATCGAAATGTAGGATTCCGTTTGGCTTACTCGCGTGCAGCGTGTAAACCTGTTCGCGAGTTAGGCCTTTAGTCGATTGAAAACGCAATCATTTGTTTATAAATGTCTTGATGGCATCGCCGATCTCTTTCCACGTGAAGGTGTCGTTCACGTGGTTAGAGGCTACTGATGGACATCTGTGTCATGCAGAGCCACAGTGGCTCATGATCAGCAAATCAATTTTGGTTTGGGTTGATTTGGGCACATAGATCTTACCGTCGCGGCTTAGGAATCCATAGAATGTGCCGCGCTCGGCCGAGAGCATCTTAGCTTCGGCCGATGGCATAGACTTTTGGGCTTCTCGGATTTTTTCCGGCATCAAGTCTTTGTCAAACGTCTGGGACTCTACATACAGAAGAGGCACGTAGAGTCGGTGTACTTTTGAAGTAGCGCCCCTGCGTGTCATAAGATCTGGGAAGTATTTTAACTCCCCAGGCACGTGGCTAATCACATACTCGAACTGAGAGAGTGTGAGCGCCCAGCGTTGTATCTTTGACACCAAATATGCGGGCATATTTTGATGGCTTTCAGCGGATTAAAGATAAAAACAAGGTTGTAGTGATCTGTGCAGATGCTCGTCTCAGGGCAGGCGGTGCAGCAATTTGTCTGAGCCATGGGGTAGACAAAGGCGAAAGACTCCTTTTCGCAGATCGATCAGCCAGACATGACGCCGGAAAAGGCGCCCCTGACGAAAGCCAGCGGCTCGTAGCGTTGCTCCGCTTGAGGCTTTGCATCATCCTCCTGGGGGATTTTCTTAAGAACACCGGCCTAGTAGTGTTCTGAAGAGTCGGTGTTCATGCAGAGCCGCTTGTCGCGGCCCAAGTGGCTCAGTGTGACTCGCTCAGCGATGAGCTGCTTCATGTCCTCGAAACTCTCGTGGGCATCTGGGGTCTAGATTTCAGACCCCAGATACACATTATCGAGGGCCTTCATTTTAGAACCGTGCCTTTTGGTTAAGGACAACAGCAGGGCTTGCAACGGACCAACGTTTTTGTTGCACTCCGGGATACCCTTACGCATCCAATTTATCTCGCAGATAAATTAGACCTTCTGCAACTCGAGAAGCATGGTGACCATGATAGGCATAAGCCTATTTTCCTTAATAGTAGTATTATTAATAGGTCTAAGGTCCACTGTCATGCGGGACATGACAGGGGGCCTTAGGGACGAGGAGGGGTGCCGTAACCCAGTCGGAGCTGCGAACTGGGCGTACGAGGTTTTCAACTTCAAGTCCTGCGCACGTATCCGACAAAAAAACGCTTGTTTTCGTGGCGGGCGGATACCGCCGAGCCCTGCTTTGCACAGGCTTGACTCCTTCTTTTAAAGGAATGAGGATGGGGTCTATGTTACAGGGAGGCCTACAAGTTAGTTTTGAAGAAAAAACGGAACGGTACTCTTTTATACGGTAATCTACCTGTGCATAAGCGTTGGTAGGGATCTGTTTTGTGTAAAAAGCGTCAACCCTATAATTTTTGGTTGCATCGTAGGCCCTATATTTCAAAGCTGAGACTAATTCGTCTTCCTTCTTATGGTCTACTTTCCCGATTTTTAAGCAAGGAGCTTCCTCTTCTCATGGGTTGCATCGTAAAGAGGTGCCCGAGGATCCATATGGATTGGGACGTAGACGCCGGCCTAATTCCTAGATTGGATCCTCCGTACTCTTGATGCATCGAAAACTTCATCCTGAAGATCGAAGTATACCTTTTTGACTTCATCATTTTGATCGAAGTCAAAACCGTCCTGTTCATCGTGGGTTTTGGCCACATTAGTACTAATATAAAAACCGACTCCATCTGTGAACGGTAGGCCGAGTACAATTTCGTCAGTTTTCTCGTGGAGAAACAGCTGGGTGCTTTTGAACTCGACCGGCCCTTTAGATTTAGTCAGCCTCAAGGTAGATATCGTTACTATCGCCTTGGCCGTCGCTGACGACGAGCCGAAAGCGCCTTCATTGTTAAAGGTATTTCGGCCTCCTTAACTGTGTAAGGGATGCTGGCCTTTACAACTCTCTTAAGTGTTTGCGGCCAAGAAGATTCACTTCTGAGACTGTATCAAGGATACAGGTCAGATTAGCTCCGTGAATTTGTTGCTCGGATGAAGACTTGCTTGCATCCGCCGTCTCGTTGTGAACGGTATTTGGACTCTGATTTTAATTGTGAAAAACGTTTGCAATGACTATGCCTTTGTCATCTGTGACAAAGGGTTTGTGCTTTTTGATTACTTTCGAAATAGCTAAGTTAGCATCAACGGAAGTGGCTGCGTGTGGGCGCTTACACATTCAGGCCACCATCCGGGCGGGGAGTGCGTGGGCCAAAGGCGTGTCAAGATCCATCGGATCACCGACTTCGTTGTTGAAGTCGGCTGAACTTTGTTGTTCGTTCGTCAAGCCGGTGCTCTCTTGCAGACGAACATCGGCGCTTGGCGTCTCTATCTTATTTTCACGAATAGTATAGAGGGAAACGGGGGCGGCACCCGGGGCATTTACGATCGTCATGGCGTAGTTTTTGTCCCACTGCGACATCTGAATGCGCTCCTCTTCTTACGCCCAGTTAGCCCAGAGACTAAAATACTGCTCGTCCGACTCGGCGTTAGGACACTGCGCATAGAAGTGGTAGCCCCAGGAATGTTTCCTTGTTGATACACAGTGGGGGCTGCTTGGCTCGCGTCCCTGTCCACGGTGATACTCAACCTGCGTGTTGGGGTCACCTGGGTCGACACCAATCATCTCGAGCATCGAGTCCCGGCGCCACTCGCCGATCTTGTAAAGGACCTTGCGCTTCGAACCTGCGCTGGTTATGCGCCGTACGCGGGCGGATCGATTGGATACGCCGCGGCCTCTGCTTTCTCCTCCTCCGCGGAGACCTCGTCTCACTCCGCTTCCACAACCAAGTGCTCCGGCAGGAGCTGCCAGCCAGCCCGAGTGGGCTACGTTTCCCTGCTGCCAACGGGATACGGGCATTCCGCGTCCGCGGGATCCGCGCCGTCCCGCATCAGGGGCTGATGGGCCGCCGCAGTGTTCGCCTCGTTTCTGATGGTAAATGTTTCCGCGGCCGCGCTCATGTCCGGCATGAGTGCCGTGGAAGCTAGTTGGCGCAGGGAAAGGAGAGCTCCGGAAATTGTTCGTCGCAGCTGGGGCACAATCACTAAACTCGTTGCCTTTGCCAGTATCGTCCACTAGTGTTGCAGCGTCACGTAGAAAGACACTCCACGCATCAATATCCTCGTTCATAGAGTGCTCGTCGGCGATGCCCTTGAGCAGTCGCTCGCGGAGCATCACGTTCATGACCACCTCCTTGCTGAGGAATTTGATCAGGTCCGAGTTTCCGCCACTCTTCGTGAGCTAGTCAGCGAACTCAGCCCGATCGCGGAAAGCCAGGTGGGTCGCGGTGACGATCTTCTCGGCCGCGTTCCTGCATGAAGTGCGCGTAGCACAGGTCACCTTTTTCTCGCGCAAAAACGTGGATGGACTCTTCGGATCGACCTTCTTCCGCCGGGCCATGTACATCATGTATGATTCGAAACAGCTCCTCGTCTTCGATCTCCTCGAACGTCCATTTAGATCCGTCCGCTTTCTTGTGACAACCACTCAACTGGTAGCTCTCCAGCCAATCGGTAGAGATCGTTGCTTTGAAAGTAGGCGGTGGTTTCTGGCCGTCCTCGTACCGCTGCTGCTCGACGCGTATTAACCAACAGATCTTTCTGAAGCGGAATCTCTTTCGGAAAAACAGGCGCTGCCGTCTCGCTGTGTACGACTGGTGGGGTGGGCGGCGCTTCGGCTTCGCGACTCCGTGGGAGGAGATGCGCGAAGTTGGGATCTTTGATGCTGGTTTCCCAGATCGAAAAAGCTTCATGTTCCTCTTTTTCCTTGAGCTTTGCGGCGAAAGGTAGCGTTGGCTTGTCCGGCCAAGCAGAGACGCCGAAGGCATGTGAAGAGGGCAGGAGGGTGGGATGGACTGGTTGTGGGGGTGCTGGAGGCGGCTTCGTCGCGTGTGGGAGAGGCAAGGGAGTTGGACGTGGGGGAGGCGGTGGAGTTGGACGTGGGGGCGGCGGTGGTGGTGGCTGTACGGGGCGTGGGGGGTGGGGGTGATTCCAACTGAGCTATTTGATGCTGCAGCTTGGCTCACTCCAGCCTCTACTCACCTTGCTCTTTGAGCTTCAAGCTCAACAAGTTGTTATACGCGTCCATCGTCATCTTCCCATCACGGCCCCACAAAATCTTGAGCCTTGTCAAATTAAAATCGTAGCTGGGGGCGAACATATCCAGCTGTAGAAAGTACTCGTCGTAGCGGCGAATGTTTGCAGCTTGATCGTCACGGTCGGCTTCTGCGTCTTCTTTTCCTCCTCCCAGGCATCGACGTCGACCTTTTTCGCCCTTCGCCCTTGAAGCACGGTCAGCTTGCCACTTTCTAACGCCAACGTTTTTGCGTTCCTTCAAGGAGACAAGTTGTCAGCTGCGTCACGTTTCGTATCGGTTGCGTTGTATTCGGCTGTGTTCTTGCCGAACACAGTTGGAAACGAGGGTGATGATTGGATTACGGGAATCGGCTGCTGCGCGGCCAGTGTCTACTTGGTGGAGGCCTGCTCTGCCGCTGGTGCCTCCTGAGGCTTAGCTCTGTGCTCTGTGGCAGCGCTCAGCTTGGGAAGGTTCTTCACGATGAGGGCGGTGGAGACGGAACTGTTGACACGTTCGGACGCGTTACGCAACTCGGACTTCAGGTTGCGGGCCGTTTTCGGGCCGTCGTCGTCGGGGCGTCGGCGGGAGTCCTTGGCGTAGGCGTGCTCGCGCGCACGCTGGATTAGGGTGTCCTTGTCAAGGCTGCCGCTTCTCTTCTTCTTCTTGATGGCTAGGTCTTGTAAGGCCTCCTTATGCTCCTCGGCCTTCTTCTCCTTCTGTGTCTTCGAGTTTGGCTGCGCGGTTGGCCTATTTCTGCCGCTGTGCCTCCGCGGCGGCGTCCTGTTGCTCCGTCGTGCGCTTGCGCGCCTTCTTGATTGCGCTCACCGACGGGGTAGCAGGTTTGGCCTCTCTCGTAGCGCGCTTCTTTGCCCGGGTCTTCGTATCTGTCACTCTTCTACTTCTCTTTGTTGAGGAAGTAGGTTGGGTGGGCGTCGTACATCTAGTAGTAGCTGGCCTCTTTGTTGAGGGTGGCTAAAAGTCTCTCCTCTTTTTTAAGGGTGTTCGCTTCCTTTCGCCAAGCGCCACTGATATCAGTGGCGAACCGATTCGAATTGCTAGGCGCCGGGCAGAAAGAAACGCGCGCCTAGAAAAGGGGGAGAGAGAGTGAGTAGGGATAGAGCTAGGGTGAGAGGGATGCGCACTGAGGAGGAATAACCAGTGTTGTTATAGCTGTTCGTTACTCATCTCTTCCTGCGTCCCAAGGGTAGCACGTAATGTCCTCCCCTGAGATTTATTGTGTGGCGGTCGAATGCGCGCTCAGAGCATCATCTATGAGAAAGCTATGAGATCGCCTAAATCTCGGCCGTTTTGCGCGGTGACGTCTGATGACGGAGAACGTGCGTGAGTCGATGTTTTCCGTTGACTTCACTGTAAACAAACGGCTGGGCGTGCTATCACTCTACCTGTACATCATGATCACTCCTGTTATACATGAAAAAAAATCTTTTCTAGATATCGCTAAGGCTCCGAGGCACTCTAAAATCCCACGCTATAAACGGGTCGGTGCTACGTGTTAGCCCCCTGACAAGAAGTCTCAAAGCCTCATTGTAGAAGCTCAACTTGGGCACCGTGCCCTCCTAAATCTTCTCCTACTGCGGCGATGGTGTTCTAGTTATACAATTCTACTTATATTATCTCAGGCTTACCTCCTCTTATCATACCTTAACGCAGCCTCCTTTTTCTGCCTTTCTCCACTCAAACTTAAACGCGCTCGGCATGTGAACGCCTTTAAAATCAGCTTGACCTCGTTGAGGAACCACCAGGGCGGGTGGATGGGAAACGCGCAAGGCATGGCGAAACATTTTAGATAGTTTTGCTAATCTTATCCTTCTTATAGGCAAGAATGCAGAAGATTATATCCCTCTCTTGTAATGCTCGCCTTTAATCTGCTCGTTCGGTGCTCCTTGCAACCGACCCTTGATGCTCAAACACAGGGTCCTTACAGTGGTCCTTGAGATGGTCGTTACTTGCTTTCATGGCAGTAATCTTTACACCTGATCGACTAACTTACATATTTTAATATGCATTAAAATGCATAATTACTTCGTTGGTAATTTGCATGTTTTTCTGACGTAAAATTATCTTGTTAGTAAGATACCATCTAATAAGTTCGATTTAATCCGCGCTCACGAAAAGATGAATTACTTTACTCCCTGCCTTTTTTAAGACCTTCTAAACTATCGTCGTAGTTTGTTTTGTCTTATTTGATAAGTTTTTGTGCCTGTACTAAGGCCGCAGTAATACGTAATCCTTTTCCGTGGAGTTTAAAAACTCTAAAAGCCGGATCGGTACATCTGCAGCAAGGATCTTGAGCTATTATCAAGTATCCTCAGTCGGGAAACCAACCCATCCTACCAACACTTCGTAAGTTTGACGGGATCGACGACAGACATTTTTTAATTCATCAATCAGATAAAGTGAAGTTTCTTGGTAGCTTGTTTGCTTCTTTAGTTCTTCTGAAACATTTAAATCCGCTGAGTTATATAAATTCAGTCGGGAGACATGTATGTCTCTCACTTTACTATCGAGTAAATTTTGTACTTTCGCTACAAGAGGTGTTGTGAAACTTAGCATTCTTGCTGGCCCCGTCCACGTGACACATAATTTATTCAATTTTGTGGTTGATGACACCCAACAAGTACGAAATAGCCTGCAACAAATTGATAGCTGTTACGTTAGAAGCTTTATTGTGGCGCATAATTTCAGCAGCACGCTTTCCTTGAGCCGTAGCTGTGATTTTTCTGTGCACTGTAGCAATAGCATTGTGTAGCTTTTCAAATTCTATTATATGTGCCGCCTTCGCAAGTGTAATTGTAGTATGAGTTATGGAGATTTGAATCATTTCTGTGAACATTGGTCATAAAGGTGGTCCAAGTTTAGAGCGTGGGAAGTTGCGGTTGCGTTCTAACCAGGGCTCTACCGTTCGTCGCAGTCACGAGACATTGTCATCGCGTCGGCCGGGAGGATGAGGCGTAGTAGGTGAGTCTTGCGGCACGCCGACGCGGTGACGTGTTAGATGCTGTCCGATTCGGCCGTCTGGGATGTCGACGCCGAGTGCGAAGGACTAATCAATGGCATCATATCAGATTGATGATCTACCTTTTTGCGAAAGAAGTTTGTGACGAACGATGGTGACCCGAGTTGGATGCGAATGATCTTGAAGCCGTCCGACGGCGGCAGCAGGTCTAGTTCGTACGCTTTAGGGAGAAGCGCGAGCAGGAGGGCGTCTTGAGATAGCGAAAAGGCCTTTTTGTTCGTGGGCTGGAAGATGAAGCTAATCATCGCGTCGTACTCGGAATTGGTGACAAGGTCATGCTTAACACGGTCGATCTTCCCGACGAGCATCCCATCGTCCGCGTACCTGAGATGCACAATGAGGTCATATTCAACTTCTATGCTCTGGCCGATGGCATGAATTGCGAGGGCGAACATGTCGCCTGTAAAACCTAAATTGCATTACGTGCATTGGTAATGAAAGATTGTGGGAAACTCGCATTAGCCAATGTAGAAAAACATCCATTGCACTATCTCGATACAGATGTTTTTTTCGCATGCAAAAATCGGGCGATATGCAAACAGTGTACATTAGAAACTCTTTTTTCTCAATTGTACCTACCTGTCGGAGATATATCTATATAGGCCTACGATAGAGCCCACCGCGCCTATCGCACCCAATGCCAGCGTTCCAGTTAGATAGTTAAGTAGTCTATCTAACCCTTCAACTACCTTCGCCTCAGTAGTTCTAGACTAGTGGCTGGGTTAACCTCCATGGCGAATTAAACTAAAAGCTAACAAATTGAACGAAAGCTATTTTATCG
>JAULCF010203335.1:0-12212 GCA_032361265.1 Devaleraea mollis | reverse complement strand
AAGTGGCAGTCAACAACTGGCTCGAGCCTACAGCTCCTGGACGAGCTAACTAATCGGTGGTAGTTTTGGAGCAAAAAAGTTTGAAATGGCCGTATCCTTTTTTCAGATCTGGGAAATTAATCTCATTTCTAAAATCCTCCGCCACATATGCTGTTGCCGCTTCTCGTGAAGTTCAAGGTTCCCGGCTATTCAGGCGAGTTCGGAAAGAAGAAACCCATCGCCAGTTCTGGAGGTAGTGAAGACGTCAATGGAAACGAGCCGTCTCGTTCTCCTCCAACATCAAGCAATCAAGTGACAGCGCATGCAAGCGGCGCAGGAAATGGTGTTCCCGAAGAAAACGAATGGACACGGGCTCCTGAAACTTCAAGTGGATCTGCGACGAGGCAGGACTCAAACAATGCAGAAGGATAGTGGTTCCGAACCCGTTGAGTCAACTCCCTCCCCAAGACCCGACCTGCCCTCGCGTCAAATTAACTGGATTTGATGCATGTATCATTGGAGCCGATCAGGGTTTCCCTGTCCCATTGCAGAGATACTGTGATCCCAAGGACGTTCCATATGACCGTTCAAGGAGATCAAAGATGTGAACAAGCCGTAGAGTGTATCCATCGCATTCTTGATGCGTCCTGAATTCATCTTTTATATAGAAGTTCAGCCCGTCGAGTTTCGCATGGTTTTCTGCCAGATGCGAGCTGATGTCGAAACAAAATCTATCGGTGAACGGTAGGACGATGGTAATTTCGCCAGATTTCTCGTGGAGACACAGCTGGATGTTATTGAACTCGACCGGCCCGTCAGATTTGTTTATCCGTAAGGTAGATAGTATGAATATCTTCTTGGCTGTCGCTGATGCTGAACTGAAGGAGCCTTTCATTGTCAAAGGCGCCACTTCATCCTTAAATGTGTAAGGTATGCCGGCTTTTTCAAACTCATTGAGATGTTTGCGGCCAAGAATATTCACTTCAGAGCTCTGCAGGCTAGCCTGTAGCAATGAGTAGTTCTTCAGCTATTATTTAGGGCAGCCGCTCTCGCAGCGTGAAGTTCGTGACTACCTCTTTGCCGAGGTATTAGATGAAGTCCGAATTACCGCCGCTGTTTGAGAGCTGGCCGGCGAATACGGCCCTGTCACGGAACGCACTGTGAGTAGCCGTGACGAGCTTGTCGGACGCGTTGTGGCACGTGGCCTTCACTTTAAACATGGGTTTTTTCTCGCGTAAGAAGGTCGAGGGGCACTTCAGTTTCTTCTTCTTGCAGCGCGATCAGTACATCTTAAAAAGTTTCTCATTTTCAATATCTTCTAAAGTCCATTTATCGCCGGACGGTTTCTTGTTGCAGCCACTAATAAAATAGCTCTCGAGCCATGTGGTATAGATCGTCATCTTAAAACGTCGACGGGATAGCTCTCCGGCCTTTCTTGAAGCGCTGCTGTTCGAGACAGAAAACTACCTCGTATTTATGGACTGGGCCCATGGGTTCTTCACAGTAAATTAGGTCGGGCGTCCTAGGATCAGCTTCAATCCTTGCGCTGAAAAGAATGTACTTCTGCAAAGGCACCGCCTGTGGACGGATAGGTGCCGCCGTCTAATTGTAGACGGTCGGTGGAGTAACTGCCGTAGGTTTGGTTAGCAAATTCTTGATTCCCTTTGGTGTGGTGCCTTCGACAGCCCAGGCCATGTACGCGTCCTTCTCTGATTCGTCGCTTAGTTATGTTATAAGTTGAAGCCGTGGTTCGTCTGGCCATCTTGCCGATCCATATTTGTGCGATTACACGGGCAGTGATGGTGCGGGGGGGGAGCTTATGGTGCGGCGGGACCGGAGGGGTAATTGAGAAATGGAAGTCGTCTCTCTTCCTCGCGGCATTCTTTGATACGCAGCTCTTTGTTGAGCTGTGTGTCGTAGGCTTCTTTCGATAGCTTAAGGTCGCGTCCCCATAAAATCTTGAGCCTCGTCTGGTCGTATATCTTTTTCGGATCCCTGTAGCGCAGCAAGCGCGCCGCTTCGTCAAAAACACTTTCAAAGTAGTATGCGAAGCAAATAAAGCGCTACTACGACGAATATGAAGAATATGAAAACCAGTACTACAAGGACCTGTAAAACAAGGTGTTGTATAGGTCCTTGTAGTACTGGTTTCCATCTTCTTCATATTCTTCGTAGTAGCGCTCTATTTGCTTCGCACACTTCTTGCTTTCGCAGTCGGCTTCCGTCTTTCAAAGACCTTAGATCTCTTATTACCTTTCGACCCTCCACGTTTTCGCTGTAGCCTCGAACTCAGCCTTCGACTTCATGTGGGCGCCGCCAGCCTTGGGGACGGGCGCTTCTGACTCAGTCACGGCAATGTTCTACTGTTTTTGCGGTGCTTTCTTGTGCGAGGCACCTGCATCCTTCCTCGCCTCTTCAGGACGAGAAGGCGGCGTGAGTGCGGTCTAGCGGGTGCTTTGTCCCTGACTGAAGGGGTCTCCAACTCTGTGTTGAGATTTCGGGCAGTTTTCGGGCCGTGGGATTCTTCTAGTTTAGGCGGAGGAAATTCGTTTGTAAAATCCCGTGCCTCTTCTGCGACGTCCTCTTTGTCGAGGAAGTCCGTGTTGGCAGTATATTTTTCGAGACTGCCGTCGCGCTTCTTCCTCTTCTTGGAAAGGTCAGAGAGGTCTTTCTTTTGGTCGTCGTCCTTCTTCTGCTTGGCCGTCTTCTTGTCCTAGAGGTTGGCGACGCGGTTGGCCTCTTGTTTCCGCGTGGAATCTGCGGCCACTGCCTGCTCCTCGGGTATGCGACGCTTCGATATCTTTGATGTAGGAGTGGTTGCAAATGGGGCGTCTCCTGTATTGCGTTTGTTAGCGCTGGACGTGTCCTTCGCTATCGTTCTCGCCCTTACTCTATTTGTCGAGGCGTCAAGGGTAGGTGGTGGGGAATCGATGTCTCCTCTCGCAACGCTTCGAGTCTCCTTCTGCACAATTTCTTGACTTCAGATGATGTCTGATTCGAATTGCTGGACCCGTGCAGAGAAAGCGCACGCGGGCTCACCGGATGGAGAAAGTGAGAGAGAGGTGATTCTAGTCTAAGCGCAAAGTAACGGCAAGGTAGTTGTACGCCCAAGAGGAAGATTTGTCAGTGTTAACGTCGATACTCAAATCCTCCTGAGGCCCAAGGCGAGTATGTCGTGAACTCGCCCGAGTTTATTCGCTGGCGTCCGAATGCGGCACTCAGAGCACTATCTATGAGCACGCTATGAGACTGCCTGAAACTCGGTCGTTTTGCGCGTTCACAGCGAATGACGCACGGCTCGTGAGCCGATGTTAACAGTGGCGTCCTTGAAAACGTCACTGTATGAAAGACGCTTGGGCGTGTTACCACGTCACCCGTAGATCACATATTAGTGTGCCTGTTATGAAAAACTGTTTGGCGAGCTTTCCGAGCGACTTCTGGTCGATCCGCGTGAGCTCGTGCTCTTGTCGGCGGCTCGGAGAAATCTCCCCGACGCAGTGAGACTGACCACGCCCAAGTAGAACGATTATTGTTGTTACACTTTTGTGAATTCTTGACATCAGCGCACACTATCATAATGTACTTACAGTGCTTACAGTATCTATGTCATCAAATTTTGGCAATCGCATTAATTACTGCTGCGAAGTGACCTCAATATCTCTGTCGGGCTTCAGAATCTCAAAGAAGATGCTTTCGCCAGGGATTTGGAATAGGCTATATTTCCCGCCTAGTAGTACTCCCTATATAGGATAGCTATCTTCTACTAGGAGTAGTACTCCGCTAGCAGAGTAGGAGATAAATATCCTATATAGGGAGTACCACTAGTAGGCGGGAAATATAGCCTATTCCCAGCGCGCTGGCAGCTGGATTATCGGCTATCGGCCTATTCCCGACTCCTATTCCTACCAGACGCCAACGCTATTGTAATAGACACATTTCACTAGGATGTGTCTTTTGGAACAAAAGTAGAACTCTTCCTACTCATCCTCTTCCAATTACTCCAGAGTAGAGTGTCTATTCTATGAATTCTATAATATATCGGAATATGTTTCTTCATCGGCGCGAAAGAAGAAGGGAAGGCCTCATTTTTTGCGGCCGATCGTAATTTGCCTTCTCGGGGTTTACTAAGTTCGAAAATTGAGCTCTAAGTATAGCGGTGTCCGTCGTTTTCAAAATACAGTATTACAAGCTTCTATTTCAACGCGTTGACACGCGTGTACCCGCGATATTTGGCGAACGCCGAAAATCAATAGCTTTTATAAGCGAAACCCTTATCTTCTACCGACTCAAATCAGGAAAGGATATATATCTCTCTGGCTAAGTCCTGCTATCTAGACCAGCTGCAAGCCAATTTATATTAGCGTAACCGCTTCCAAAAGCGGTCCACTTGTGATAAAAAGGAACAGAAATACCCTTTTTCAGTCTTTCCAATAAAGTGGAATTTCTTTTCACCTCACAAGAAAGCGTGCTCAGAAGCGTTCTCCCAGAAACGACACAGAAAGAAATGTAGATCATAAGTGTACATCAAAAGCCAAGACGCTGAGTTTCTATCAAAACTCGAATGAGTACAGTCGAATGTGCGATGCAGGGTTTTGTAATAGGTCACATTTCAAACCTACTACCTACTACCTACTCCACTCGCCTCCACTTACTACCTACTCCGACCGAAAGCTGAGCGAGTTTACTCGAGTAAATTTCTACTCCACACGTGTATCCGTGTGCATACGTGCGCAGTAGAAAATCCAAATCCAACCTACTTTACTCGAAAAATACTCCACGCGCGAACAGAAAAACGCTGCTTTTTACGAAACTGGTTGAGTAACTTTCGCCTATGTGTGTAAAGATTACCAATTTCGTGATAAAATCTCTTCTCGAATATAGGATTATCATACTATACGTATGATAAGCTGGAGTGGCTGAAGAGTAGGGTGTTTCCTACTCCACCTACTCCCCTAGACCGGCCAATCTACTCCAGCCTACTACGCGGAGTAGCAAGTAAACTCGGTAAAACTACTCCACACCTGACCTATTACCAAACCCTGGTGCGATGAGGCACTGTCTGCTTCTATTTTCCATACTATCAGCAAATAAAAACGGGAGAACACGATAGGTGTCCTCCTTTCTCTCCACATACAATACGGTCTCCACATACAGTACGGTACTGTATCCTGACAGTCTAATCCTCTTTCAGTTCACTGCAGCTGCTGCCTACTCCCATAAAATGCTACGAAACTACCCCTCTAATTCACAACTTGGTTACAAAAGCTGTACCAAATTGCTCATATTCCCCCCCTTCAAAGCAAAGGGCCAGGGCCGGCCACGAGAGGCTGGGGCCGTAATTTGCGACCCGTAAACGTCAAATACCGAGATGAGACTCGAGCCCTGGGCCGGTCGAACTTTACGAATTTCCTGGAACCAATGAGGAGAAGCGACGTCAGGCAGTCGGGGATACTGTGATCACAGTATTTAAATCGTTTTTTTCTGTACGAACAAAGAGACAGTATTTAAATCGATTGTGTACAAATCAAATACTTTCACCAAAAGCGTAGCAATTGTGATTATGCACCGTTCTTGAGTAAAACAGTCGCAAGCACCAAATCTTGAATTATACTGGTAACACGTGTTGCTAGATCAATTGAAGTCACTAGCCAACCTTTGACCTTGAAACGTGACGGGATAAACCTCAGTTGCTTTGGTATTCCGTTATCGCTTTTAAGTAACAGAAAGCTTCAGACTCAATTAGATCGCCACGCCTATTTTGGGCATAGGATTCCAACGAGTGGCAAATTTGCCCAGCCACGGCATTGGTAGGTGGTCTGGCAAGGCCTACAGAATGGGTTAAATTATATTTTAAGACATAAAATCATTTTCTGCTGCATCAGCTTTTATTGACTTTTACTACTTTTTAATTGGCACCGTCGTGTCGCTTTGCTGTGCAAACGAACTGCCAGCTATTATTGGCACTAGTTAAGTCAATTGAATATGAGCAGGTTGTTGCAGTCTCTTTTAAGAGACTTTATTTATTTCATTAAATTAATTTATCCCAATTTCCTCGTAAAAGGAACCTCTTTCCTTCACTACGTTCAGTCTCTGTTGGGTAATAAAGCCCACTAGTAGACGTTTCTAATTAGAAACGTCTACTAGTGGGCTTTATTACCCAACAGAGACTGAACGTAGTGAAGGAAAGAGGTTCCTTTTACGAGGAAATTGGGATAAATTAATTTAATGAAATAAATAAAGTCTCTTAAAAGAGACTGCAACAACCTGCTCATATTCAATTGACTTAACTAGTGCCAATAATAGCTGGCAGTTCGTTTGCACAGCAAAGCGACACGACGGTGCCAATTAAAAAGTAGTAAAAGTCAATAAAAGCTGATGCAGCAGAAAATGATTTTATGTCTTAAAATATAATTTAACCCATTCTGTAGGCCTTGCCAGACCACCTACCAATGCCGTGGCTGGGCAAATTTGCCACTCGTTGGAATCCTATGCCCAAAATAGGCGTGGCGATCTAATTGAGTCTGAAGCTTTCTGTTACTTAAAAGCGATAACGGAATACCAAAGCAACTGAGGTTTATCCCGTCACGTTTCAAGGTCAAAGGTTGGCTAGTGACTTCAATTGATCTAGCAACACGTGTTACCAGTATAATTCAAGATTTGGTGCTTGCGACTGTTTTACTCAAGAACGGTGCATAATCACAATTGCTACGCTTTTGGTGAAAGTATTTGATTTGTACACAATCGATTTAAATACTGTCTCTTTGTTCGTACAGAAAAAAACGATTTAAATACTGTGATCACAGTATCCCCGACTGCCTGACGTCGCTTCTCCTCATTGGTTCCAGGAAATTCGTAAAGTTCGACCGGCCCAGGGCTCGAGTCTCATCTCGGTATTTGACGTTTACGGGTCGCAAATTACGGCCCCAGCCTCTCGTGGCCGGCCCTGGCCCTTTGCTTTGAAGGGGGGGAATATGAGCAATTTGGTACAGCTTTTGTAACCAAGTTGTGAATTAGAGGGGTAGTTTCGTAGCATTTTATGGGAGTAGGCAGCAGCTGCAGTGAACTGAAAGAGGATTAGACTGTCAGGATACAGTACCGTACTGTATGTGGAGACCGTATTGTATGTGGAGAGAAAGGAGGACACCTATCGTGTTCTCCCGTTTTTATTTGCTGATAGTATGGAAAATAGAAGCAGACAGTGCCTCATCGCACCAGGGTTTGGTAATAGGTCAGGTGTGGAGTAGTTTTACCGAGTTTACTTGCTACTCCGCGTAGTAGGCTGGAGTAGATTGGCCGGTCTAGGGGAGTAGGTGGAGTAGGAAACACCCTACTCTTCAGCCACTCCAGCTTATCATACGTATAGTATGATAATCCTATATTCGAGAAGAGATTTTATCACGAAATTGGTAATCTTTACACACATAGGCGAAAGTTACTCAACCAGTTTCGTAAAAAGCAGCGTTTTTCTGTTCGCGCGTGGAGTATTTTTCGAGTAAAGTAGGTTGGATTTGGATTTTCTACTGCGCACGTATGCACACGGATACACGTGTGGAGTAGAAATTTACTCGAGTAAACTCGCTCAGCTTTCGGTCGGAGTAGGTAGTAAGTGGAGGCGAGTGGAGTAGGTAGTAGGTAGTAGGTTTGAAATGTGACCTATTACAAAACCCTGCATCGCACATTCGACTGTACTCATTCGAGTTTTGATAGAAACTCAGCGTCTTGGCTTTTGATGTACACTTATGATCTACATTTCTTTCTGTGTCGTTTCTGGGAGAACGCTTCTGAGCACGCTTTCTTGTGAGGTGAAAAGAAATTCCACTTTATTGGAAAGACTGAAAAAGGGTATTTCTGTTCCTTTTTATCACAAGTGGACCGCTTTTGGAAGCGGTTACGCTAATATAAATTGGCTTGCAGCTGGTCTAGATAGCAGGACTTAGCCAGAGAGATATATATCCTTTCCTGATTTGAGTCGGTAGAAGATAAGGGTTTCGCTTATAAAAGCTATTGATTTTCGGCGTTCGCCAAATATCGCGGGTACACGCGTGTCAACGCGTTGAAATAGAAGCTTGTAATACTGTATTTTGAAAACGACGGACACCGCTATACTTAGAGCTCAATTTTCGAACTTAGTAAACCCCGAGAAGGCAAATTACGATCGGCCGCAAAAAATGAGGCCTTCCCTTCTTCTTTCGCGCCGATGAAGAAACATATTCCGATATATTATAGAATTCATAGAATAGACACTCTACTCTGGAGTAATTGGAAGAGGATGAGTAGGAAGAGTTCTACTTTTGTTCCAAAAGACACATCCTAGTGAAATGTGTCTATTACAATAGCGTTGGCGTCTGGTAGGAATAGGAGTCGGGAATAGGCCGATAGCCGATAATCCAGCTGCCAGCGCGCTGGGAATAGGCTATATTTCCCGCCTACTAGTGGTACTCCCTATATAGGATATTTATCTCCTACTCTGCTAGCGGAGTACTACTCCTAGTAGAAGATAGCTATCCTATATAGGGAGTACTACTAGGCGGGAAATATAGCCTATTCCAAATCCCTGGCGAAAGCATCTTCTTTGAGATTCTGAAGCCCGACAGAGATATTGAGGTCACTTCGCAGCAGTAATTAATGCGATTGCCAAAATTTGATGACATAGATACTGTAAGCACTGTAAGTACATTATGATAGTGTGCGCTGATGTCAAGAATTCACAAAAGTGTAACAACAATAATCGTTCTACTTGGGCGTGGTCAGTCTCACTGCGTCGGGGAGATTTCTCCGAGCCGCCGACAAGAGCACGAGCTCACGCGGATCGACCAGAAGTCGCTCGGAAAGCTCGCCAAACAGTTTTTCATAACAGGCACACTAATATGTGATCTACGGGTGACGTGGTAACACGCCCAAGCGTCTTTCATACAGTGACGTTTTCAAGGACGCCACTGTTAACATCGGCTCACGAGCCGTGCGTCATTCGCTGTGAACGCGCAAAACGACCGAGTTTCAGGCAGTCTCATAGCGTGCTCATAGATAGTGCTCTGAGTGCCGCATTCGGACGCCAGCGAATAAACTCGGGCGAGTTCACGACATACTCGCCTTGGGCCTCAGGAGGATTTGAGTATCGACGTTAACACTGACAAATCTTCCTCTTGGGCGTACAACTACCTTGCCGTTACTTTGCGCTTAGACTAGAATCACCTCTCTCTCACTTTCTCCATCCGGTGAGCCCGCGTGCGCTTTCTCTGCACGGGTCCAGCAATTCGAATCAGACATCATCTGAAGTCAAGAAATTGTGCAGAAGGAGACTCGAAGCGTTGCGAGAGGAGACATCGATTCCCCACCACCTACCCTTGACGCCTCGACAAATAGAGTAAGGGCGAGAACGATAGCGAAGGACACGTCCAGCGCTAACAAACGCAATACAGGAGACGCCCCATTTGCAACCACTCCTACATCAAAGATATCGAAGCGTCGCATACCCGAGGAGCAGGCAGTGGCCGCAGATTCCACGCGGAAACAAGAGGCCAACCGCGTCGCCAACCTCTAGGACAAGAAGACGGCCAAGCAGAAGAAGGACGACGACCAAAAGAAAGACCTCTCTGACCTTTCCAAGAAGAGGAAGAAGCGCGACGGCAGTCTCGAAAAATATACTGCCAACACGGACTTCCTCGACAAAGAGGACGTCGCAGAAGAGGCACGGGATTTTACAAACGAATTTCCTCCGCCTAAACTAGAAGAATCCCACGGCCCGAAAACTGCCCGAAATCTCAACACAGAGTTGGAGACCCCTTCAGTCAGGGACAAAGCACCCGCTAGACCGCACTCACGCCGCCTTCTCGTCCTGAAGAGGCGAGGAAGGATGCAGGTGCCTCGCACAAGAAAGCACCGCAAAAACAGTAGAACATTGCCGTGACTGAGTCAGAAGCGCCCGTCCCCAAGGCTGGCGGCGCCCACATGAAGTCGAAGGCTGAGTTCGAGGCTACAGCGAAAACGTGGAGGGTCGAAAGGTAATAAGAGATCTAAGGTCTTTGAAAGACGGAAGCCGACTGCGAAAGCAAGAAGTGTGCGAAGCAAATAGAGCGCTACTACGAAGAATATGAAGAAGATGGAAACCAGTACTACAAGGACCTATACAACACCTTGTTTTACAGGTCCTTGTAGTACTGGTTTTCATATTCTTCATATTCGTCGTAGTAGCGCTTTATTTGCTTCGCATACTACTTTGAAAGTGTTTTTGACGAAGCGGCGCGCTTGCTGCGCTACAGGGATCCGAAAAAGATATACGACCAGACGAGGCTCAAGATTTTATGGGGACGCGACCTTAAGCTATCGAAAGAAGCCTACGACACACAGCTCAACAAAGAGCTGCGTATCAAAGAATGCCGCGAGGAAGAGAGACGACTTCCATTTCTCAATTACCCCTCCGGTCCCGCCGCACCATAAGCTCCCCCCCCGCACCATCACTGCCCGTGTAATCGCACAAATATGGATCGGCAAGATGGCCAGACGAACCACGGCTTCAACTTATAACATAACTAAGCGACGAATCAGAGAAGGACGCGTACATGGCCTGGGCTGTCGAAGGCACCACACCAAAGGGAATCAAGAATTTGCTAACCAAACCTACGGCAGTTACTCCACCGACCGTCTACAATTAGACGGCGGCACCTATCCGTCCACAGGCGGTGCCTTTGCAGAAGTACATTCTTTTCAGCGCAAGGATTGAAGCTGATCCTAGGACGCCCGACCTAATTTACTGTGAAGAACCCATGGGCCCAGTCCATAAATACGAGGTAGTTTTCTGTCTCGAACAGCAGCGCTTCAAGAAAGGCCGGAGAGCTATCCCGTCGACGTTTTAAGATGACGATCTATACCACATGGCTCGAGAGCTATTTTATTAGTGGCTGCAACAAGAAACCGTCCGGCGATAAATGGACTTTAGAAGATATTGAAAATGAGAAACTTTTTAAGATGTACTGATCGCGCTGCAAGAAGAAGAAACTGAAGTGCCCCTCGACCTTCTTACGCGAGAAAAAACCCATGTTTAAAGTGAAGGCCACGTGCCACAACGCGTCCGACAAGCTCGTCACGGCTACTCACAGTGCGTTCCGTGACAGGGCCGTATTCGCCGGCCAGCTCTCAAACAGCGGCGGTAATTCGGACTTCATCTAATACCTCGGCAAAGAGGTAGTCACGAACTTCACGCTGCGAGAGCGGCTGCCCTAAATAATAGCTGAAGAACTACTCATTGCTACAGGCTAGCCTGCAGAGCTCTGAAGTGAATATTCTTGGCCGCAAACATCTCAATGAGTTTGAAAAAGCCGGCATACCTTACACATTTAAGGATGAAGTGGCGCCTTTGACAATGAAAGGCTCCTTCAGTTCAGCATCAGCGACAGCCAAGAAGATATTCATACTATCTACCTTACGGATAAACAAATCTGACGGGCCGGTCGAGTTCAATAACATCCAGCTGTGTCTCCACGAGAAATCT
This sequence comes from Devaleraea mollis, assembly GCA_032361265.1. NCBI lineage: Eukaryota > Rhodophyta > Florideophyceae > Palmariales > Palmariaceae > Devaleraea > Devaleraea mollis. The sequence continues at coordinate 745 of JAULCF010203335.1, read as the reverse complement.
GGCGAAATTACCATCGTCCTACCGTTCACCGATAGATTTTGTTTCGACATCAGCTCGCATCTGGCAGAAAACCATGCGAAACTCGACGGGCTGAACTTCTATATAAAAGATGAATTCAGGACGCATCAAGAATGCGATGGATACACTCTACGGCTTGTTCACATCTTTGATCTCCTTGAACGGTCATATGGAACGTCCTTGGGATCACAGTATCTCTGCAATGGGACAGGGAAACCCTGATCGGCTCCAATGATACATGCATCAAATCCAGTTAATTTGACGCGAGGGCAGGTCGGGTCTTGGGGAGGGAGTTGACTCAACGGGTTCGGAACCACTATCCTTCTGCATTGTTTGAGTCCTGCCTCGTCGCAGATCCACTTGAAGTTTCAGGAGCCCGTGTCCATTCGTTTTCTTCGGGAACACCATTTCCTGCGCCGCTTGCATGCGCTGTCACTTGATTGCTTGATGTTGGAGGAGAACGAGACGGCTCGTTTCCATTGACGTCTTCACTACCTCCAGAACTGGCGATGGGTTTCTTCTTTCCGAACTCGCCTGAATAGCCGGGAACCTTGAACTTCACGAGAAGCGGCAACAGCATATGTGGCGGAGGATTTTAGAAATGAGATTAATTTCCCAGATCTGAAAAAAGGATACGGCCATTTCAAACTTTTTTGCTCCAAAACTACCACCGATTAGTTAGCTCGTCCAGGAGCTGTAGGCTCGAGCCAGTTGTTGACTGCCACTT
>JAULCF010202224.1:757-12216 GCA_032361265.1 Devaleraea mollis | reverse complement strand
AGCCGTGAGGAGCGTGTCCACGGCGTTGCGGCAGGTTTACCGTACTTTCCATATGATCTTGTGCTCGCGCAGGAAAGTAGAGGGGCGCTTCGGCTCCTTGGATTTTCAACGAGACAGGTACATGGTAAACAGCTCTTCGCCATCAATCTCTTCATAGGTCCACTTCTCGCCAGACTCCTTTTTGTAGCAACCGCTAAAGAGGTACGACTACAGCCATGTCTCGGGCATAGTGGCCTTGAACGTTGGCGGCTTCGGCCGTTGGCCATCTATTTATCGCTGGTATTGGATGCGATGGTAGTACTTGTACTTCTGCACAGGACGGAGAGGGTCACCACAGTCGGTGAAGTCCAGCATCTACGGCGCATTGTCAGTCAATGTGTTGAAGATCATATCCTTCTGTAGAGGCACAGCGGAGCGATGATTGGGCGCCTCCGTCTCATTGTGGACGGCGGTCACTACTGATGGCGTGGGCTTGGGGAGCAGGTTTGCGAAGCCTACCGTTGTAGTGCCCTCGCCTGCCCATAGACCATAAGCTAGACGCTCCGCGTCGTTGCGAGTTCCATTCATAAACTTGAACGACGGTTTGTCCGGCCACGTACCTACTCCATCTACGTGCGAGGAGGGAAGCGGCGTGGGCGCGGGGGGGATGACACAACTGAATGCGGGTCAATAGAGGGTGTTGGCGCGGGGGGTTCATCAGGCTTTGTTGTCAACGCTTACTTCTGCTTACGCAGCTCTTTGTTGAGCTGCGAATCTTATGCACGCTGCGATAATTTGAGATCGCGGCCCCATAGTATCTTCAGCATGGCCTCGTCGTACTTCCGCGTAGTATCTTCTGCACGCAACCTCTGCACTGCCTCATTAAAGAAAAACGTGCTGTCCAGATCATCGTCGTCCCACTCGTCCTGTTCGTCGGCTTCGTCCATCTCTTGCAAAAGCTGGTGGGCATACTTGTTCCGCTCGTATGATGCCTTTGCTTTTCCTCGGCCGATTCTCTCAAATTCTTCGTCAGCTCGCCACTTCTTCGCGGTTTCATTCGGGTCCCACTTCTTCATTTCGGCTGCCGCATCATAGACCGGGATGGGCTCCTGCTCGGGTGCCTCCTTGGAGGAGCTTACCTTCGGTCGTGGTGTCTCCAACTCTGTGTGGAGACGTCGGTCAGTCGTCGGGGCAGTCGGCTTGGGCGAGGAGGGTGGAAGTCGCCCTCGTCGTCGTCGTCCGAGACTTCCTCTTTGTAGAGGGAGCCTTTGTCGTGCGTGACGTTCTCTTTGTCAAACACGCCCGCGTCTTCATCGAAAACGTCCTCTTTGTCGAGGGCGTCGATTCTGGCAGTCTCTCTGTCGAGGCTGTCGTTTTAGGCTGCCTCTTTGTGGATGCAGCCGCCACGCTTTTTCTTCCTTCCGGCGATGTCCGAGTAGGCCTCACGCTGCTCCGCGTCTTTCTTCTGCTTGGAAGTGCGCTTGGCCTCGAGCTTGCCCACTCGGTTGGCCTCTTTCTTGCGCGTCACTTCGGCGGCTGCAGCTTGCTCCGCGGGGGTGCGGGGGTGCGCAGCTTGGCGCGCTTTGACTGCGGCGTTGGCTTGATGCCGTGGGATGAGGTGTCATTCTTGCCACGCTTGTTCGCGCGCGGCGTGTCCTTGACCATTTCTGCAACCCTAATCTCTTTGTTTAGGCGTACGGGGTGGGTTGGTTGGTTCTCGTGCTTCTCTTTTTCGTGCGCGGTGCTCCTCTCCTGATCACTTTCTGATACCAAGAAAAAAGTCTCATCGATTCGAATTGTTGAGCAACAGGCAGGAGAGGTGAGCGCTCAGACAGGTGGGAGAGAGAGAGTGGGTTAGTGCTAAGCTAGTGCAAGTAGGTTGGTGCGCCCAAGAGGAAGATGCGACAGTGTTGACGTCGGTACCCATCTCCTCTCGAGGCCGAAGGTGAGTACGTAATGTACTCACACGAGTTTATTGTTTGACGGTCATCTACTACGCTCATTGCACTGTCTATGAGTAAAGTATGAGACCGTCTGAAACTCGATCGTTTTGCGCGATCACGGTGAGTGATGCTGGGCACGTGAGCCGGGGTTTACAATGATGTCATAGATGGCATCACTGTAAGCAAAACGCTTGGGCGTGCTAACACGTTACCTGTACATCAAAGTCAATGATATTGACTCTAGCGATATTCACGCAGATGTCATTTTGATGTACAGGTAGCGTCCTAGAACGCCCAGTCGCTGTGCTTACAGTGACGTCATCAAGGCTAACATTGGATCCACACGCGTGTACACGCGTGTACGGCGTCACCCGCCGTCGACCACGCCAAGCGACCGAGTTTCAGGCGGTCTCACAGCGTACTCATAGATAGTGCTCTGAGCGCCGCATTCGACCGCAAACGAATAAACGCGGGTGAGTTCATTACTTACTCAAATTGGGTCTCAGGAGGAGATGAAGAACTACGCTCACACCGGCACATCTTCCCCCTGAGCGCACTTAATACCTCGCAGTAGCTAGGAGCTTTGCCACTACGCACTAACGCGTCACTCTCTCTGCCTTCGTACCTCCCTCTGAGCGGCAATCAGAAATTCGAATCGGGAGATGTCCGAGATATCAGACTACCGGGCAGAAAGGAGGCACATAGGCTGAAGAGAGAAGAGAGCGACAGAAATCCACCCACCCCCCCTGTGCGCCTCGACAAAGAGAGTCTGGGCGAGAGAAGTGGCAAACGAAAAGAAGACCACGAAGCGGAACAGCGGCGACGCGCCGTCCGCCGCTGTCACGCCCATTCCAAGATTTAGAAGCGCTGCACGCCCGAGAAAGCCCGAGCGGCTGCAGAGGCTACCAAGAAGCACGTTACAAACCGCTTCGTGAAACTGGATGCTAAGAAGACGGCCCGAGAGAAGAAGGTAGCCAACCAGACCGCCGGCCTCGCCGGCCTCGCCCGGAAGCGCCAAGAGCGCGACACCAACAGTCTCGACCAGGAGGTTTTCTATACCGACGCCCTTGACAAACAGAACTTCGAGGAAGAGGCGGATTCTTCTCTAATCGAATCACCGCCCCCCGAAGCCAAGGATGAAGACGCCCCTGACACCACCCGCAACATCGACAAATATTGGCAGCCCCCAGATGTCAGGGCTCCTGCACGGCGTCTACCGCCGTGAAACAGCCTGCTCGCCACGAGGAGGAGAGCAAGGTTACTAGTGCCGTCCACAAGGAGGCACGCCCCAAGCAGAATCCCATCCACATCTATGAGTCGAGTACCCCCCAGCGCGCGAAGCTCGCCAGTCAGGCGGGCGGCGCGCACATGAAGACGCATAAGGAGCTCGACGACTTCGCTAAGAAGCGTTACGCCGACAAGGAGCGCGAATCCATGTGCCTTGGAAAAGCAGAGGCGGCCTATGAGGAGAGGAAGTATGCTCAGCGTACTTCCTCTCCCCTCGAAGGCTGCCTCTGATTTTTCACAGCCGATGTATTCGCACTTTAAATGTAAATTGTCGAGGTCTAACTGTTCCTCCTCGCGAGCTTCGTCCTCATCCTCCTCGCCTCGCTCCATTCGTGCAGCCTGCACATATGCAGCGAGACTAGGAGGATGAGGACGAAGATCGCGAGGAGGAACTGTTCGACCTGCACAATTTGCTCACGACGGGGAAACCGGAGCAAGTTTTGACGAAGAGCGGCTGAAGATACTATGGGTTGCGACCGAAGACTATCGAAGAGGTCCTACGACACGCTGCTCAACTTAGATCTGCGTGCACGGAAAAGACGCGAGCGGGAACGCACACCCGTCACACTTAATGACCCACCCCGCGCCCACTCTTTTGCCTTCATCAAACACAGATGGAGCAAAGAAGTGGCCAACGGCCCGTCCACAATACATGTCGAGACCGAGAAAGCGGCCTACTCGGCCTGGTAAATCGAATGAATCTCGCCAAAAGGCTATAAGCGTCTTTTTACCACAGATGAAGTAGCCTACCTGAGATGAGGCCCCGCGCCGACCGTCGTCCACAAGGAGACAGGGACACCAGACTTCCCGCAGTCAGTGCCTTTGCAGAAGGAGATGCTCGTCAGTGCGACGACTGACGACGCCCCAAGGACACAGAACCTGTCCGATTGTGCCGACCCCCTGGGCCCTGCACAAATATACAAATTTTACAAGCGTGTGGAAATGCAGCACTATCAAGAAGGTTTGCGCCCCATCCGCTCCACCTTTAAGAAGGAAATCTGGACAGTATGGCTGCAGATTTACCTGAAGAGCGGTTATTACAAGAGAGGTAGGAAAACGCGGCTGACGTACGAGGAAATTGACAATGAAGAGCGTTTTATGATGTACCGCGGACGTTGCCAGACGAAGGAGACAAAGCGCCCTTCCACATTTTCGCGCGAGAGTAACCCGACGTGGAAATTGAGGACAAGCTGCCGCAATGCGGCGGACAAGCTGCTCACGAATGTCTACATCGTGTTCCGCGACCGAGCCGACTTTGCCAGCCAATTCTCTAATAGTGACGAAAAATTGGACCTCATCGAATACCTCAGCAAAGAGGTGGTCACCACCATCATGATGCGCGAGCGCCTCCTGAAGGCTATCGCGGAGTAGAATCCGTGGAAGGACGACTTCGACAAATGGTGCAATGTTTTTCATGACGAAGCAGACGACATGGACAGTAAGGGAAAAACGAACGAGCCCACTTACGAAGCCGCCAACAGTGGCGGAGCCCACCAGACCCAGAGTCCTGCAGAAATACGCGGACATGCTGCCTTCACAGGGCATCGTCGCGGCCGCGGTCAAAACCTCGCTCAACAAAGAGGAGGCTACCGTGGCGGACTCCATCAAGTCGAGCCACCTTCTGGAGGTGGCCGAGACCATGGCATGCCCACAACTGCGTGGCAGCACGTGTCGACGAAGAAACGGAGCGGATCCCACGAAGCTGCACGAAGCCAAGGAGCCGGAAGAGGCCTAGGTTTCTAGGGAGAACGCGGACGTGGATGAGCTGGGAGCAGAGGCAGTAGAGGCCGTGGGGGACCACAGTGTGGAGGACTCGTGCGTCGCGTCACGGGAGACTTCCGACTCAAGAGGAAGGTCCTCTTTAAACTGAGAGAGTGGCGCCGCGACTCGAGTCTCGACTGATCAGTGCTGGACATGATCGGTGTAGACCCGGGAATTCCCGAGTCTCAGTAAGACAACCACCATCACCAAGGAATTTACCCGCACGAATCCCGCTGTTTTTAAACAATGATACATGCGCGGGGCTCAAACGTTTTTATTGGGAGTGTGCGAATGTTGCGAACGCGATCGTTTTTGCCAACACATGGGCGAATTGGGCTATCAGCAGCGCTGGAAAAATTATGCCCGCAAAACAGGAAATAGGCTGAGGGCACCGGTTCTTATTCGTACTGCCCAACTCGAAACGACACTACAGTCGCGCCAAGTACTGATGGCCCTCTCCAAGAGGGCACAGACTTCACATACTTGGCCCCCTAACAAAATCGTTCGACTGTCTTCAACAAAGAAGTCAAATACCCAATGGAGCTAGTGGAGCCCTCGGCGCCCAATACCCGCGAGGATTTTGGCACGAGTACGCAAGCGCGCTTTCTCAAGCACTCGCCAAGACTCTTCGAGTAACAGAAACACAAATGAAAAAGGCAAATTAATTGCCCAAGGCTTTCACATTGAAAGACCCGTCCACAAAGAGAGGGCAGATTCAAGCCAAGATTCATCTGAAAAGCTGATTAACGATGAAAAGGCATCCTGTATAATTGATCCAGGCTCTGACGTGAGTCCGCTTGGCCGTAAGCATCTCAAAGAGTTTAAAACATCCGGCATACCTTACACATTTAAGGATGAAGTGGCGTCTTTCACAATGAAAAGCGCTTTCGGTTAGGCATCAATAACAGCCAAGGACATAGTCACACTACCTACATTTTGGCTAAATACGGAAGAAGAGCCAGTTGAATTGAAGAACATCCAACTCTATCTCCATGATAGCGCCGACGAAATGATTCTCGGTTTGCCTTTCACAGATGGATTTAATTTTAATGATGGATTTAATATCAGCTCGCATCTGGCCAGAAACAATGAGAAGTTCGACGGACTGAACCTCGATCTCAAAGATGAAGTTGAGGAAGCATCGAAGGTACGCCGAGTCCACTCTGCGAATTGGGCTGGCGATTACGTCCTAATCCAGATGGACCTTCGGGCACCACATGATGACGCAGACCCAATAGAGGATGACGCCCATTGCCTTACTATAGGGCAAATAGACCCCAAGAGGGAAGATGCCCTCATCTTTGCTATGAGAGATAGGGCCTATGATGCAATCGATTGCTATAGGGCTGACGCATTGTATGAGAAGAAGATCCCTAGCAGTGCTGAGGCGCAGGTAGAGTATCTAATAAAGGAATACCGTTCCGTTTTTTCTTCAAAACTAACTGGTAGACCTCCCTGCAACATATAATCTTTTCGCATTCCTCTCAAGGAAGGAGTAAAGCCAGTGCAAAGAAGTGCGCGCCGATATCGACCACAAAAACAAATGTTTTTGTCAGATACGTGCGCAGGACTTAAATGTGAAAACCTATTCCGCCCAGTTTGCAGATCCGAATAGGTAGCCGCCACTCTCCTCGTCACTAAGGCTCCACCGGCCGTGTTCCGCATGAAGGTGGACCTTTGACCGATAAATAATGCTACGATCAAGGACGACAGGCCTATGCCGAATATGAAGACAATGCTCCTCGATGTGGAAGAAGCACATTTCTTTACACAAATGGATATGACTCATGCTTACTTCCAAGTAACCATACGTCCTGAGGATAGGCACAAGCTAACCTTTAGAGAAGCGGACGCTCGTACGCTGTATGAGCCGCTCCGCTCTCTGCAAGGCGCCAAAAACTCAGCAATTCATTTGAAAGTGGGAGCCACTGAAGCATTTAAGGATATTTCCAAAAATATTCTTATCTGGCTCAATGATCGGCTGCTACACGCAACCCCTTTCCCCGAGCACATCGAAATAATGTAAAACTTCCTTGGGCTGTGCCGTGATAACAACTTCACCCTTAGCCCGGGTAAGCGTAATCTCGTAACACAGAATGCAAAGTGGTGCGGCAGAATCATTACAGCGGCATGAATCACACTTGATCCTCGCCGCATCTACGGACTGCTTCCCATGCAAAGGCTTGAGACAGCCGGAGATCTCCAACAATTTGTCTGCGCGATTAATTGGATGCGCAAATGTATCCCAGAGTACAACAAAAACTTTGATCCGATGTAAGCCTTACTGTTGACCTTAGCAAAAAGGCACGGTTCTAAAAAGAAAGCGCTACAGAAAGTGAATCTGGGGCCTGACATATGGACCCCAGCTATCCACAAACTCTTTGAGGACATGAAGCTGGTAATAGACGAGCAAGTGACACTCAGTCATCTGGATCCTTACAAGAGGCTTTACATGAACACCGATGCCTCAGACCATTACTGGGCCGGTATTCTGACGCAAATCCCCAAAGACGAAGCGGCAAAGCCTCAGGCAGGAAAGCGCCACGAGCCGCTGGATTTAGTCAACGGCGCCTTTTCCGGCGCCATGTCACCATGGTCCATCTGTGAAAATGGGGATTTTCGCATGGTCTACTCCATGGCACAGACGGGCTACTACACCGTGTGCTCCGAGACGAGCATGTACACAGACCACCGCAAACTCGTGTTTATCTTATACCCTTTGAAGAGTCATTCAAATAAGTCCGCGTATTTGGAGTCTAATATACAGCGTTGCGCACTCATACTCTCTCAGTTCGAGTATGTAGTGAGCCATGCGCCTGGGGAGTTTATTTTTTCCCAGATATTATGGCATGCTGGGGCGATACTTCAAAAGTGCGCAGACTCTACGTGCCGATTCCGGATGGAGAGTCCCAGACGTTTGACAAAGATGCGATGTTGGGAAAGATCAAAGAGGTCCAAAACGCTATGCCACCGGCTAAAGAAACCTTTCTAATCGTCGACAGCAAGGCATCTCGCTAATTTCTGATCGAGATGGCAGGTACTATGTACCCAAAAAGGCGACGCAAATCAAAATAGATTTGTTGACCATGAGCCACTGTGGACCGGCAGAACACACAGGCCAGGCCATCACCTCAAACCCCGTTAAGAACAACTTCACGTGGAAAGGAATTGGCGATGAAATCAAGACATTTAATAACAAATGCTTGCACTGTCAATTGACCAAAGGGCAAATTCGGGTTACTCGCGAGCACGATCACACAATGCACGCGAGCAAGCCTAACTAAATCCTGCGTTTCAGTTACCTCTACATGTCAGAGGGCGAACAAAACTGGAAGTACATCTTCATCCTCAAGGACTATTTAAGCAGTTTTGTCTGGCTTGTTAAAACCCTTAACTATGACACAGATAGTGCGGTGGAAGCTCTGAAGGATTGGATTGGAAACTTCAGAGTCCCTAAGGCATGGGTCTCAGACCAAGGCATCCACTTTAAAAAAGAATTCATGACGAAGCTCGCGGCTGTACTCGGCACGAGACACCACTTCACATCCGCATATCCTGCCAGGATATTCCGATGTGAAGTGGTGTGGGAGCAGTGCTCAGATCAATGGGATTGTGGAAGTGATTTGCCGCGAGACTATTCGTGAATGCCGGGATCTGCTTGCCGAAAGAAAGCTTGGACCAAAAGTCTGGCCGAAGTTCACTAACAGTATTCAAAGTGTTTTGAACAACTCAAAGGCGGCCAAGGTTGGCAAGAATATCGCCCCGATCGCATCATTGGCATTACTGCCGCCAATGAACGCATTGGCAGAACTGTTCCCGGCCGACATGGAGAGCACAGAATTAAAAACTCTAACTCTCGCCAAGGCGGCGCAGTTGATCGAATTTGAGAAAATAAACAATGCGATCCATAAGATGCATCAGCCTGTATCCTCAGCCCCTCAAGCAAAGATGTCTGCAGAGGTTGGGCGGCACAACAAGGCCACAAACTTCAGCGCCATTACCTTTGATGACGACGACTTTGTGCTAATTAGATGCACATAGCCACAAAATGTGAATAAGCACGCAGTCACATGGAGAGGGCCGGCAAGGGTGTTTGGCTTTACTACACCCCTCGACGCAAAAATTCAAAATCTTGTTGACGGTGAGGGAAAGAACATCCACGTGACGCGTCTGAAGATCTATAACTCAGCCACATTGGACGTCACCGAGGATCTTAAAGAGAACCTCACCAACATACCTCGTAGAAGAATTTATGGAAGTGCAACGGTAATCCCGTCGAAAATTTGACGTGTGGGAATACTCGATCGGATTCCCGGGTGATGAAACTTGAGAAGAGCTCCAGGTCCTCGACGCGGATGTACCGATCCAGCTCCTAGAATGTTTTAATTCCACCGAGAAGGAATTTGTGACCACCGCCGCTTTTAAGCAAGTCGAAACCATTCTCAAGAAGGCTGGCGAACAGCAGACATAACCTGTTATGTGGCAGCTAGAGAATTATCGCTACTATATGCTGAAACACCCTCAGAGTGCCCGAATATCCACGCATATTCGGGGAATGATACAGGCATTCCACACATACGTTCCCAAAACGCGGGCCAATAAATTATAACCCTATGGAAGGTTAGCTGTTTGCTGGCGAAAATATCTCCTACGAAAAAGTGAAGTGGTTTACTGCCTTGTATAACTTACAAGTTTGTATGACAAGAATAAACCGCAGCCACATATTAAGCGGTAATTATCCCCTGCTAGAACACCAGGGGTCCCACCAGCAACAAAGTTGGTGAAAGGCAAAAAGGTCAGCACACACCTACAAACAGGAGAGTTTGAGTCAAAGTGTTTGAGCAAGCTTGTCAAAAACAACCGCAAAAAGGAATAAACCATGAGATCTGTAACAAAACTGCTGCTGCTAATACCCTCACACTGTCGCTAGCTTTAGACTAGCGCTTGACTAAGCCTAGCTAGCTGGAGGCACTGACGTACAGGTAGCGTCATAGAACGCCCAGTCGCTGTGCTTACAGTGACGTTATCAACGACGTCACTGCTAACATTGGCTCCACACGTGTACGGCGTAACCCGCCGTCGACCACGCCAAACGACCGAGTTTTAGGCGGTTTCAAAGCGCACTCATAGATAGTGCTCTGAGCGCCGCATTCGACCGCAAGCGAATACTATTCGTGGTGAAGGTGAGTACGTATTGTACTCACCCGAGTTAAGTTAACTCGGGTGAGTACATTACGTACTCACATTGGGCCTCAGGAGGAGATGCGAAACTACGCCCACACCGGCAGATCTTCCCCCTGAGCGCACCAAATCTCTCGCAGTAGCTAGGAGATTTGCCACTACACACCAACGCCCCACTCGCTCTGCTTTCGTACCCCTCTCTTCGCGACACTCAGCAGTTTCCATGCAGCATATTCAAAAAAAGCTTAAAGATATTTTTGAATATGGAACACTACGAAAACAAAGCACAGGCACACATGACAAGGCTGCTCGAAAATCTCAGCGAGGAGCTGACGCAAGAGATTCAATATTATCGCAAGAAAATATTGCCAATCGTTATCGTGCCACAAAGAGAGATGTGTTTCTGACAGGGCAGAATTTAATCGGCAAGTTCAAGGACAAGTCCCAATACCATACTGCAAACGCTGTTCAAGGAAAGAAGCCGGTAAATAACTGGAAGGAAAAATACAAGGGCGAAAAATGCTCGCAAGATCATCCATCTTGGGTACCAGCGCATAGCTATGACTATTGAGACCAAAACGCAAATACAAAAGATCCAAATGGACGCGATGAAAGACTTGCAAAAAAGAAGGCACGACAGGAGAAACGAAGAAGAGGTGGCGCAAGCTAAAGAAAGTCCACCGAGGTCTCGAAAATCAAGGCTGCTGTTGCAGCACAAAAGAAATTGCTCGCAATGAAGGAGGTGCAGAGCAGCGCGATCGACATGGAAGCTGCTTTGAAAATCATTTTTGATGATGACGAAGACCTCGATATACAAGCTGCAGACTTTCAGTGATACCTACTTTCGCTAGAAGCAAATATCGTAAACAAAGGCGCAATGAGCGCCAGCGACATTGACTGCTTCACACTAGAAAAAGGCAAGATAGACTCTGGCGCAAGCGCAACATTTGTCACGTCTCAAGAAAAAATAAGAAATGCCACAGTGCACAAATCACAACTACGCACAGCCAACGGCGACAGTTGTTATACATCGCACCTCGGAAAAACACATCTTTACCAATTGGAAGAAGGGCAATGCACCTACCTGCTCTAGTTTCTCCAACGTTTGGTGCAGATCTCATCCCCGTGTCACAGCTAACAAAGAAGGGAAACAGAGTACTGTTCACAAAAGTAACGTGTTTATTACTCGGCCCCTTAGCAATTATTGAGAAAGTTTCCATCATCGGGGAAATTGGAAAGGGCAATCTGCTCAGGCTAAAGACTAAGCTAACTTGACCTAAGTGCCACAATGTATACAACGCCAAGACT
>JAULCF010201113.1:0-12219 GCA_032361265.1 Devaleraea mollis | reverse complement strand
TTCAATGTTTTTGACATTGTCACATCACTTAACCATTCATTAGAGTCCTCAAACCATGCTGTACGCATTTCTTCCAATGTCTTTTGATGATGCTTCTTAAAGAAACTACGGCTTTTTTCGTTGTCTTCTATTGCTCGCTTGGGTCCACGTTGGTAACTAGTATTTGCTGCAAAACTACCTGTCTCTTCTCTTAATTTAAGCCAAGCATTTATCGTGCTTCGACTGACTTTGAAGGTTTGATGTGTTTCCCATTTACTCATCCCTTCATCTATTGCTTCTAGTACTCTTTCTCTTAATTCTATTGGATACGGCATACTTTCTATTGTATCACTTATCCACTAGACTGCTATACCATTTTGGTTGTTGCCTTTGTTCCACTTACATCTAATCCTAAATATTTTTGTAATCGCTCAACTGCTATCTGTCGCGTTAGCTCATCTGTTAATTCTCTGGTATCATCACTTGGGGAAGGTATGCTCATACATTACTTTCCCCTTTTTTAGCTTACAGAACTTCCTTTTCGTGATTCACTGAGTCTATTTAGGTCTACAACAATAAAAAATCCAAAGTGAGGCTCGGATTTTGGTTTATAGTTTATTCCTGTTTTTATTGCAAATTTAACAAGGTAGTAGTAAGTGATTCGTTTTGTGAGGTGGGAAAAACAAAACCAGCTTACTACTACCTTTGTGGGCAATCTGTGTAGCGACAAATTAAACTACACGTGCCTTTTATAATACGTTGCTGTGCTCTCATTACAGAACAACGTGGGAGGTATCTATTGAAAAAATTATTCTAATATAATTTTAGTCATAACAATATTGCCATCAGACACTACAGGCCCATCGCTAGCTGGGAAGTTATACATGCCATCGCCATCATCGACATGTGCCATTATAAAGAGTGTATCGCCAGAAACTACACCAGCGTCACTTGTGAAAGTGATTGTTACATTATCGCTTTTACCTGCAGGTAATAGGTCACTATGTGCCAAGAATGGCAATACAACCATATTTCCAGCTTCATCAGCAGTGTGTAGAACAACAAAACCAGGTTGTACTAAAGTCACACTTGGAATGGTTAGGTGGTAATCATCCATCTCAACATTGAGTGTTTGCATATCCATCGCATTAACCATTGCCATCAGGTCGCCATCCATCATGGGTTGACTTAACATAAGGCTAGCAACTGCCATTTCGCCAGCAACCATTACAGGAATATCGCTACCTTCTGGAAACTCATAGGTTTGATTGTTATTAGCATCAATATGGAGCATTGGCAATACCGCTTTGGTATCGCTATAGTTGTTTGCCATAAGTACATCTACATCAAGCGCAACTTTGACATATCTGTGAAAGCCTGCCTTTAAGTAAGTTACACCTAAAGGTGGGGTCAGTACTAATTCATCGTTTTCGTCTAAGGCATGAACAACTACAAAGCCATCTTTTTTAAGATTGGCTGTATCAATAGTAATACTTGCATTGTCATGTGTTTGGTCAAAAACAATCATACCATCTGTAGACCCAATTGCCATATTAGCGACAACCATGCCACCATCCAGCATTACGGGTACATCGCCACCTTCTGGGAAATTATAAGCTTCGTTATTGTCAGCATCAACATGAATCATTGGTAGTACATTTTTGAGTCCAGCATTATAGCCATACTCAGATAGCATGTTACTATCTAAACCTATAACAACATTTTCATACTTACCTGCAGCTAAGTATCTAAGACCTAAAGGTGGTGTTAGCACAAGTTCGCCTGTTGTGTCATATGCATGAACGACTACAAACCCATCTTCAATCAGGTTGACTGTGTCAAGACTGATTGTGGACGCAATTATTGTTTGATTAGACACTATAAGTGAGGGTACATGATCTGCTAAAGCAAAGCCCATAAGTGCTATTATTAATATCATCAATTTCTTCATAGTAATTTACTCCTAATGCAAAACCGTAAATCTTTATTAGATTTTGATTTATGGTGTGCACTCCATAAATCGTTAGTTATTGGTCTTACTGTTGGTCTTATTGTCGGTCTTACATTAGGTATATACCCAATTGGTCAAAAATTGGATTAATATAATGACTATATTAGTCTTTGTGTAACTCTATTTTTACTATAATGCCACCAAGGTTCTCAAGGTGCTCAGAGATTAGTTCGGTATCTGATGATGATAAAATAAATAATTCTGCCTTATTTTTAGGAAGTCTACTTGCAAGATGCCTGGCATAGTCATCACTAACTGTGCCTTGACTGTCCATAAGAACTCCAATGAGCAATCCTAAACCCATTCCGAGAAAAACACCAAATAAAATAGCTTTAGAAAAAATGCCTATGATAAGCCCCACTAGCGTCATGAGAACGATACTTACTTGAATGAGATTATGTTGTTGGAAAAGTTTAACATAGCCATTTGCTTGTTTCGTAGCAATATTAATATCTTCAATATTTAATACTTTGTCATGATGTAGTTCTAAAAAAATTCGTCTTGCCTGTTCAGCTATTTTTTCATTTTGAAATTTTGCAACCACTAAATGATACATTTAATACCCTCCCACATATACTGTGGTTTCTCTTAGCCTTAAGGTATAAAAAAAACACGCCTTTAGACAGGGATATGGATATCAGATTCTTCTGTTTTATATGTGTTTTGTACACTTAGAATAATAGGTCTAAAGTTTGCAATCACTGCACTTCTAATAAATACGAAGCTAGGTTTTAATCCAAGAAAAAGCTTATTCCAGAACTATAGCTCATAAATAACAATAGGCGTACTAGTCGGCTGTTCACTACCGCCAGCAGGTTCAATAGTTATGCCAAAAACATTTCCAACTTCAAACCCTGAGACTTGAATAACACCCTCTTGATAAATCCCAAGTGATTGAGGCTGACCCTCAACAATATTCCAAGCTTGATAAACTTGCGTTTCACTTAACACTTCGTTTAAGACAACAAATAACCTATTATCTGTTTGCCTAACAAGCGTGCCAATTGATTCATCTGCATCATTCACAAGAGCAGTGCTCACAGCACCAGATTGTTGAATTGAATCTACAAGTGCCTGATTGAGTTGAACCTTTTCATACCAAGTACTAAATGGCCCAAAGAAAGTAAAAGCTGCTACCGATGCGGCAATTGCAAAACCAAGACCCCACTGATACTTACGTCTAGATCCTTGCGGTTCAAGCCTAATAATAGGCTCAGCATCGTTCTTTATAAGTGCTTCTTCTGGGGTTTCTGCTCGAGCTTTTGCCTGAGCAGCTTCTAAGGATTGTTTTGTATCTCCTTGAGCCCGAACACGAGATAACAAACTTTGTTCTACAGCCCAAGAAACGATTTCTGGTTTTTCAGCCATAACAACTGCAGAAAGTGCATTAAGGTAACGTTTTACTTCTAAAGCATCTTCAGGATTTGTTTTTAGATGTTGTTCAACATTAAGCATCTCTTCTTCAGAGAGCATGTCCATTGCATAAGCAATTAAGGTATCCTGATCGATATTCATACGTCACCTCCTTTACGTTCAAGTTCATCTCTTAGAATATTCAACGCACTACGCAATTTACTTTTGACTGTACCTAGCGGTACATCTAGTAATTTCGCAATTTGACCATGAGAATGACCTTTATAAAAGGCTAAATCAATAAGTTGCTTTGCATCAGCATCTAAAAGACCAACAGCATCTTCCATAACAACTTTTGTTACATGATTAGGCGGTGTTTCAGGGCTATCCCAAACTTCAATCGGGACTGTGTCTAACTTTGTACCTCTGATCTTATTTAAGACGGTCCTGTGTGCAATGGTAACAAGCCATGTTTTAACACTAGCCTTATTTGGATCAAACGTTTTTGCTGCATCCCAAGCTTTCATAAAAGCGTCCTGAACACATTGTTGAACTTCATCTGTATCGCTAAGCATTTTTCTTGCCATACCTGTTAAATAGGGCGCATAGCGTCGATGTAATTCAATCAGTGCATTCTCATCTAAAGTAGACATAGCCTGAATCAGTTGTTCATCAGTTCTATCCATCTCTATTTAGTTGTACACACTCTCGTTGCATTTGGATGTTCATGACACCTTTTTATTGGTAAATTTCGTTCGAATTGATTTGGATTATAATAGATTATTTTCTCTATGAGTGTGTAAAATACTTCAGGAAATAGTTATCTTTTTTTAATCAGTTATAGGGTTTGAAACTTTAATAATGATTAGTTTTTCGCAAAAGAATTTTGGTTGTTATTTTGGTTATTACAAAGTTGATTTTGATGACCTTAAAATATGGTTTGACGAAAATTTTAAGCATGCTAAACTAATTACCATACAAGTACAGAAGGAGAAAATATATGTCAGATTCAACAGATATGAAAGATGTACAGGGAGAACAATGGCGTGAAGAAGGCGTTCGTATTATTCCAAAAGATAAACTAGATAAACATACTGCTTCTACTATGGGCATGCAGCGTGCAGTCGCGATTAATAAAGTCATGGCTGGTGCCAATAATTTGTGGGCTGGTACTGTGGATATCGACGCTGGTGCCCGTACTGGCGCACACCATCACGGAGAGCTTGAAAGTGTGATTTATGTGGTCAGTGGTACTGCACGTATGCGTTGGGGAAATAACTTAGAATATGTTGCTGAAGCGCAAGCGGGTAGCTTTATTTTTATTCCACCTTTTGTGCCGCACCAAGAAATGAATGCTAGTGCTGACGAGCCCCTACATTGTGTTTTGGTGCGTAGTGATCAAGAAGCAATTGTAGTTAATCTGGATATTGAATCAGTTGAAGAACCTGAGGAAGTACTTTGGATAGGTCCTAACCATCCAGCAGAAGAAAGTTAGTATAGTTTTAACCCAGTGTTTTATCGATGGCCTGTAGATATATTGCGAACAGTAATTAAAAATATTGTTCGCAATACATAAAACAAGTCAAGGCCGACTCTTGATGTCAGACTCATCATAGTAACCAATATACAAGCCTAGCTTTCGCTCAAAGTGTGGACCTTTTTTAGTATAGAGCCATTCGTTATCTACGGTGGTGCGAGTTTTACGTCTTCGCAGCCAAGTGAATAGCTTTTCGTGCAGTTGGTTGCGGATTTCAATATGTTCTGCTGATTCACCTAAATCAGTAATCTCTGTGGGATCATTTTCTAAATCAAATAATTGTGGTCTGAAGTGGTCGAAGAGTATGTACTTATAACGACCATCAAAAATCATAAAGGCGCGACATTCTGTGTCGGGTAGATTGTATTGCTTAGCAAGGTTTGGTGTATGAAAATCGATTTCTGCTACCGCACATTCACGCCAAGATTCAATAACTTCACCTCGTAAATGGGGGAGAAGTGATTTGCCTTCTAGCCTGTGGTCTTCAGCTTTTAGGTTACCGCCTGCAAAGTCTAGAAAGGTTGGAAGTAAGTCTATAGATTCGATCAGGTGGGGACAGGTCGTGGCTCGAGCCCCCTTCGCTTCCTCACTCGGATCATAAATTATCAAAGGTACCCTCACCGAAGGATCATGAAACAGAAGCTTCTCAATCAAATAATGATCGCCAAGATAATCCCCATGATCACTTGTAAAGACGATCATAGTGTTAGATAACAAGCCTGTTTCTTCAAGGTAATCTAACAACCTACCAATATGATCATCAATTTGCTTAATAAGTCCCATGTAAGCAGGGATGGCCTTTTCTCGAACATCGTCTCTCGCCATTGTCTGACTACTAGCTTCAGCCATAAAGTGTTCATATACAGGATGTGCAGCTTCTTTCTCTGATTCACTACGTTGAACAGGAATCATGTCAGCTTTGCTATACATAGCATGATACGGCGCTGGTGCAACATAAGGCCAATGAGGTTTGATGTAACTTAAGTGCAAGCACCAAGGACCATCTTCTTGGCTTGCCTCATCCATAAATTGCATCGCTCGATTGGTCATATAGGCAGTTTCAGAATCTTCTTCTCGAATATTGGCAGCTAAATGATTGTTTTCCATTAACCAACCATTCTTTACATTTCCTTCGTCATCAACAACATTGTTTGCATTCTCTTGCCACGGGTTTTCAGAGTCGTAGCCAATACTTTGTAGATGTTTGTTATATCCTAAGTCTTCAGATACAATCTGGTCTGGATTCAAACCATCATCTCGTTCATAAGGTTCAAAACCAGCATGTACCGCGAGCTCCATATTTGCATCTGTGGGGTCAACCCCTAAACGAGCATAGGTTTCTAGGTCGGGCTTCATGTGTGTTTTGCCAACTACAGCGGTACGGTAGCCTAAAGGCTTTAAATAGTCACCAATAGTCTTTTCATGTGGTGGTAAAGGTATACGGTTCCAGTTTGAACCGTGCGAAGTCATATAGCGACCTGTGTAGATACATGCACGAGATGGACCACATTGTGGTGCTTGTACGTAGGCGTGTTCAAAACGTACACCCATGTTTGCTAAGCGGTCTATATTTGGTGTGTCGAGTGTGGGATGACCATAGCATGATAGATAATCATAGCGTAATTGGTCACACATTATAAACAAAATATTTTTTTGTTTAAGTGTCTTAGAATCTTCCATAGATTATTGATCTTAGGTTCGTAAAACAAAACCTAGCTGATCCACTCCCAGCCAACTACAGTTTCTTGTTTGTTGATTTTTGCTAGTGCGGGAAAAGGAAAGTGCGCGCCAAACACAAGTGCGTTTTTATCAAGAATTCTTTCAACTAATAGTTTGTTGGTTTTTACGATTTGTTCAGGAAAAGAATCTATAAATGAAGGCCAGTCATTATTGACCTGAAAAGGATGCCTAATACTGTCAACTACATGAATTAAGGTTTCACCATTTGAAGATACTTCTACTGCAAAATGATCACTACGGTGACCTGGAGCAGCTATAAATTTAATTCCTATAACATGTTCTTCCTCTGGGTCTACTAAATCAACTCGCTCACTGAGTGAAGGTAAAATAGTTGTGCCATGCGTTTCTCTTGATTGGGCCATTGCCTCCAGTTGTTCAGGCGTTCTCATAGCTGCAAAAAGATGTATAAACTGGTCAGTTAATGCTTGTCTGCTCTCAGCATGTGTCCATTGTTTCCAAGCTTCTTTAGGAAAAACGAAGCGTGCATTTGGAAAATTTGTCATACCACCTACATGATCGCTATCACCATGTGTAATGAAGACGGTTTCTATATCTTCAGGTTTAACATCTATATCTGCCAAGCTAGCAATTAAGTCACCATCAGCAAGACCTGTATCAATCAATATTTTTTGCATTCCAGTATCAATATAGAGAACGTTGTAGCCAACTTCAACATCGTCTGTTGTTAGGTTGAGTCGCTTCTTTTCTGTTTGTAAATCAGTTGGAGGAGCAGTTGGCAAAGTTGCACTAAGTGCCATAGTACGACTATCCCCATCTGACAAAGTGGCACAAGTAAAGCTGCCAACTGTAAATTTATGAGCTTTAGACATGCAATAGTTTACACCATATTGAATGTAAAGATGGCATATATTTTAAATGGTTTAGTCAAGCTTAAATTGTAATGGAGAAATACTGTTGTTGTATTTAGAGATTCTTGAAATGAGAATAGGTGGTTGTTAAGTACTTGTTTGGTGCTAATGTTCAATAAAATATGAAAGTGAAACAGTAATACTGCTCAAGAGTAATGCACAAGAGTAATGCAATAGAAAAGCCTATGATTCGAAAATCACAGGCTCACTTTTATAAATGTTTGAAAAAGCTACTTACATGTCAAGAATGACTTTATAGGTATTTTCTGTTTGCTTAACAACAAGCATTGCCTTCACACCGTTATTTTCATAGACAACACGGTAAAAATCATTTTTGTAGATGTTGTTGTCTGCTTTTATGCGGTCCCAGCCAGCGTCACCAAGTTGACCATCAAAGTCATTAAAGCATTTTGCCATGCTTTCATCACTTGTGAATTCAAGCTCGACCTTTTCAGTGTCAGAACTTTGAGCGATAACTTGTGCCTCACCACAAGCTGTTAAGGAAACTTGACTGTCTTGTGCAAATGTTACGCCACAGGACAAACCGATCAATGTTACGAGTACAATCACTAATTTCATAGTTATACCTCCCGAGTAAAAACTAATATTGGAATGATTTTATTTCCAAAATAAATTTAACAGATGTTTATGAAAGCATTATGGATTCGATTTCATAGTTTGCTTTATGGGCTCTGCTATGTTTTAAACTTTAAAGGTTCAAAGTTCTGTTGTGTGAATGAAAATTAAATTACTCGTAACCAAGTTATTAGCGTAATCTCAAATTAAACCAACATTACTTATGGTTATTTTAGTGTTTTTCTATTTTGAATTAGTCTGTGCGGCATATAATCTCAAGGGTTTAGACCTAATGTATATGATATTTTTTCGCTCTCATAATTACTATTGAGAATGTGGGAAAATGCATCGATTGTCCAATATCAAGAATAACCCAATGGTCTTGATGTAAGCTATTTTGGTATAAATTAACGGCAAATAACTGCTTGGAAATGGCAAATTTTGAGACTTAGAGTCCCCTCATCCCTTCATTATCGAAAATTTAGACTTCTCTGGATAGGTCAACTAATTTCAGCAGCAGGAAGCGACATGCAAACATGGGCGCTTTTTTGGCATATTCGTTCTTTGACAGAAGCACCTATTGCGCTTGGCGCTGTGGGCTTGGCTCGGATTGTGCCTATTGTCGTGTTTTCGCTGATTGGTGGTTCAATTGCAGATTCAATGAACCGCAAGACGATTCTTTACGTTACGCAAAGTGTAATGGCCTTAACTGCCTTTATATTGGCGTTTCTTACCATTACGGATAACATCGTGCTGTGGCACATGTATGCCCTTACGGCAATTCAAGCACTTGCGCTGTCTTTTGATTCACCAGCAAGACAATCAATCGTTCCTAACTTGTTACCAAAAGCAGAACTACCAAACGCTTTTAGTATGAGCTCAATTGCGTTTCAGATTGGTTCAGTACTAGGGCCAGCGTTAAGTGGTTTTGTCATTGCTTATCTTGGACAGTCTGCTACTTACTTCATTAATGGATTGTCTTATGGCGCAATTTTCATAGCGCTATTTCTTATGGGTGATATTCCGCAGCAGATTGTTAAAACAGGTCAAAAAGCTATCTCAGTAAAGGCAATTCGAGAAGGTATAGATTTTATCATTAGTCAACCTATGATTCTTTCAACTATGTTGATTGATTTCTTTGCAACCTTTTTTTCGGCAACCAAAACACTCATGCCAATTGTAGCTAGAGATGTGTTAAAGGTTGGCGCTGTTGAATATGGTTGGTTGTCTGCATCAATTTCTTTAGGTGCAGCGATTGCTTCACTAGTTGTTTCGCAGATGAAAGAAATCCGAAAACAAGGTTTAGTCTTCTTGGTTTCAGTAATGATATTTGGGTTTTCTACGATTCTATTTGGATTATCTAGAAATCTGTTTTTTGCTATGTTTGCGCTTGCTATGATTGGTGCTGCTGACTCAGTCAGTATGATTATTCGAAATACAATTCGTCAACTCATGACACCAGATTACATACGTGGACGCATGATTAGTATCAACCAGATTTTCTTTATGGGTGGTCCGCAGCTTGGTGAGATTGAAGCTGGATTGGTTGCACAGTTCTTTGGTGCGCCTTTTGCAATTGTCAGTGGTGGTGTGGGCTGCATGATTGCGGTAGCTTGGGTTGCTAGGCGCTGGCCCGTAATCATTAGCTATAATGGCGATGAGGCTATGAAAGCTGGGGAAACTGGTTCTTAGGTTGGATTGAAGGCAGCTTCAAAATTGTCAAAAATTGAGCTGCATTTTCATCCAAGGGGCAGAGTTGTGAAAGTTAGCAACGGCGCTGCCAGGTGGTACTAGCTCATCACATGCTTTTCTTGTTTCATCATCCAATGACATTTCTAGGACGGGTAAGAAGTGCTCGAGCTGTCCCACAGTCCTCGGACCAATCAACGGTGCTGTAATCCCCACCTGATCTTTAACCCAAAGTACTGCCAACTGTGCTGGTGAAATTCCTTTATCATTTGCCAAACCCACAAACTTATTACCAACATCTATAGCCGCTTGCGTAACACGCTCAGCGTAAATTCCACCTCGTAGTGTAGCTCTAGATTCTTCAGGCGGTGCTGAAGCGTCGCTATAGCGTCCTGCTAATATGCCCATAGCAAGCGGTGACCAAGTTATAAGACCAAGTCCATGTGCCTGACAAGCAGGAATAAGTTCGTTTTCTATCCTTCTATCTAGCAGGTTATAGGGTGGTTGTTCTGAGCTAAAGCGAACCAAGCCTTTTAATTCACTCACCATAATAGCTTCCATAACTTTCCAAGCTGGTGACGTTGATACACCTACATACCGCACCATGCCCATGCGTACTAGATCAGTGAGTGCGCCTAGCGTTTCTTCTATAGGAATATCAAAAGACGGACGATGGAGTTGAAATAAATCAATCGTATCTACCTGAAGTCGTTTTAAAGATGCTTCACAGGCTTTCATTAGATGCAAACGAGAATTGCCACGATCATTTGGACCTGTGCCTGTCGGGTAATGGGCTTTGGTTGCAATCAAAGTTTGATCTCTGAGTCCATTTACTTTGAGTGCTTTACCAATAATGCGTTCAGCATCACCGTTTGCGTAGCTGTTACTTGTATCTATTAAATTGATGCCAGCATTTAAAGCTATATCAATTATTTGAATCGATTCTTCTTCTGAGGTTGGATTTGAAAAATTGTCTGTGCCGAGTGCTAAAGGGGAGACTTTGATACCTGTGCGACCTAGTATTCTGTAATTCATTGTTTTCCTCAAGTAATATAAGTGATTTAAAAGTTTAGATAAATTGAATTAGGAAGTATAGAAAGTACTAAAATCCTTTTGTCATAGTTGGTTGTTTACCATCAATATCTGTGAATCCGTAGTTGACTGCTAATTCTCGTGTGATCAACGTTTGTCCACTTTTATCCATGATACGCAAGTCAGTAGCAAGTGCGATTATACATCTACCTACAAACTCAGGTGACTCGTTATAAAGTGTACTTCCCTTACGAGATAAGACCATTTCTGTTTTTGTTTTGCCTGGACAAAGTGCAACTGCTGCGATATTGTGTTTTTTTAGCTCGTGAGCCATATCTTCAGCCATGCGGTTAATTGCTGCTTTACTTACGCCGTAAGGAACATTAGATGTATATTTAAACCCAGCAGCTGATGTTAGGTGAACTATCAGACCTGAAGATTGTTTAACCATTAAGTCTGCAGCATAGCTACTAGCTAGATAATGAGATTTTACGCCAACGTCAAACATAGTGTCCCAGAAGTGTGATGGGTTTTTATGCTTCCAGAATTTAGTTCCAAAACCAGGTTTCCCTTGTTGCATCATTTGATAGCCTGCCCAAGCATTATTAACCAAAATATCAATTCGACCTTGTTCTGTTTTGATTTTCTTAAATAGATTGAGAATATTACTATCATCATTGTGATCGCATTGAACGGCGATTGCATCTCCACCAAATTTGGTTATGGTTTTTAGAGTATCCTCCAAGGTTCCTTCTAAGGGAACAGTTGAATCTAAGGTGTTTGAACTTCGCCCTGTGATGTATACCGTTGCACCAGCTTTGGCAAGGGCAATAGCAATTCCTTTACCGATTCCACGACTTGCACCTGTGACTAAAGCAATTTTGTTTTTGAGTAGAGTTTGATTTTCCATATAAGTATAGAATTCCTTGAAAACTTTAGTTGTTAACACGATATATTTCAAATAAGGATAGTTCAAGTATTTGTGTTTTTCAAGAAAAGTGCTTATGCTTATTTTATGGACAATACTATCATTTATCTACTCGGTCACGAAGGTGTGGGTAAATATACTATTGCTAAAGAAATAGTTGCCTTTACAGGTGCAAAGCTGATTGATAATCATGCAACGAATAATCTGATTTTTAGCTTGATTGATACTGATGGTAAAAATGATTTACCAGACGCCGTCTGGCACAGGGTTAGGCAAGTTCGTGCTGCAGTCTTTGAAACGATTGCTACATTATCGCCATCAGAGTATAGTTTTGTGTTTACTAATTCTCTAAAAGAAGATCGTGCTAAGGATAAAGTTGTGTTTAACCAGATTGTTGAGATTGCTCAAGTGCGCTCGAGCCACCTCGCTATCATCCGCCTAACCTGCTCTACTTCTGAAATTACAAAACGAATCACAAACACGGATCGAAAAGAACGCTTTAAAT
>JAULCF010200002.1:0-12226 GCA_032361265.1 Devaleraea mollis | reverse complement strand
TCGTGGCCGTCGACCCCGAGCATGCGCTCATGAACATGGCGAGACCTAGTGACCCTGCGAGTAGTCGGCGAGTCTTGGTTTCCATCATGTCCCCATAATCGACGAGCCGTCGAAGTTGTTGTGTCGGCGAGCCTACTCATCGCCGATGACAACGGTCACGTCGCCCACTTGGATCGCACGGCTGAGTTGCTCCTCGGCCAGTGCGACATTGTGAGAGCCGAGGCGAGCAGCCAAGGACTCGAGTTGCCCTTGCCCCAAGAACAAACGGCGCATCAGCCTGCGAGGTTGAAGCTGATACCGCAGACGGCGGTGGCTCGACGCATGGCTGTCGCAACTGGCTCAGCGAGTTCCGCCATCATCTCGTTTGCCGCCGCGTGCGCTGAGTCGATGGCGAGAATTTCGAGCAGCTCCACGAGCGCAGTGAGCGTGACTTCCTCTGCAGGTTCAGCGAGCACGGCGACCTCGTACACCGAGGCGCTGTATTCGAGCATCGCTGATTCGTACTCGTCGGCCTCGAAGGAGCCTTCGGGCTGAAGCTGAATCATTGTCTGCACGGCAGCACAGAATTCTGCACTGGCCGAGCCCGGCAGCGAGCACTGGCCGTCCTCGATCACTCCGGGCGCTTCTGGAATCCACGCAAAGGCTTGCCCCGACGTTCCGAGATCGACCCGCTGTCCGTCGAGAGTGAACGCCACGCTCATCCTGTTGGTGATTCTTTGGTCGGGCGATATCTCGACGATTGCCGCCGCCGAGTCAGGCGACCACACGCTGACCCCGTGATAGGTCTCCCCCGCAGCGAGCAGTTCATTCGGCGCCAGGTTCTGCGTCGCGTCTGGCTCGTCGAGCTGGACCACCTGGGCACCAGTCACCGTGAGCAACCCCGCCAACGAGGCAAAGAGCAGATGCGAACCATCAGGCGACATTTCCAAGCCGCGCTTCCAACTCGACCCCGCCACGACCGTCGACAGCGCATCGATTGGGCGTTGTGCCAACAGCTCGGTCGATGACCATGGAGCAAGCGCGACCTCGTCGAGATCGCGGACAATGTGGAGGTCGTTATCGTCGGAGAAGACGAGTGTGGAACCGTCAGTGGCGACGGTGCCTTCGGGCGACCCAACGGCAAGCCCGACGAGGGCGGCCTCCCCCGTCTCCACGTCCCGAATCTGCCACTGAACCTTCGAACCTGGTCGATTCATACCGAAGACAACTCGCGAGTCGCTCATCCAAGCGCCGTCGGGAATTCGGCTGAAGTAGCCACCCTCGGCGATCACGCTCAACGAGCCATCCATGCCGACGAGCTCAATGCGTTCTTCCATCTCATCACGGTCCCAAATCCCGGTGATGAATCGATCACCTTGGGGAGACCACTGGTGTTGCTTATACCCACCGTTTAGTTCGGAAATATGACGACACTCGCCACTGCGGATATCGAGAACCCACAGATGAGTGACCTGATCGTCTTCCGCGTCCTCTGACGAAAACGCGATCAAGTCTCCAGATGGCGACAACGTCGCATCGTCAACGTCACCCTCGACACGGACAACAGATGTCTCCTCGTTGCTCGCAAGATCCAGAACCGCTATCGCATTCTCGCGCGTCACGAACACCGAGCCAGTCAGTTCTGCGGCGTTGATTCGATCGCCTGAAGAACCCGATGTCGCAGTCGTTCCATCTGGTTGGCCGAAGTAGCGACACTCGCCGCTGTACCTGGCCGACAAATATTGATCGTTGGCACTCACGCTGAAGCCTTCGAATCGTAAATCGAGAGCGCTCGTCGCCTCACACATGGCTTCGAGCTCAGCCTGAAACGACGCCCGATCCTCCCACCACACGACCTGGGCCCAGCGGGCATCCACGATCTCATTCCAGTCGGTCAGCCCCGTCGCTGCATCTTCACCGTGATCGGTCAGCAGCGCGCAGTCATCGGCCGTAAGAGCATCGAGAACTTCACGATCCGCATTCGAGATCGACGGCGCTCCCAACGAGCTGCCACACCAACCGCGGGCAGCATCATGGAACGTTGGAATGGCAGAGGCAGCCGAGGACGTGGCATGTAGGTCGATGACGATCTGGTCGAACCGGGCCCGAGCTTGTAGTTCGACAGGCTCCGGCTGCGGCTCTGCGGTACTCGTGGGATCGGGCTCTGGGGCGTCCGCGGGAACTCGCTCTGGTGAGGCCTCGTCGCTGGCCGGTTCGTCGCTTGTTGCCGAGATTGGATCAGCCTGATTCGTCGCGTCCGGCAGCGCTGCGGCTGACGTTTCGGCATTTTGTGGTTGAACTGTGACTGCGGTCTCTGCAGGAACCGTGACCGACGATGAGCACGCTGTGCTGCCAATCGTGAGGATCAGGGCAACAGCGCATAACCGATGCAACAGTGAAGAAGACACCTAGTCCTATCGACCCGCCGCCTGGAATCATGAGGGCGAGTCGGACCCAACGCCACTCAGCAGGTTTCGCGTCCGAAGTCCCACACGGCCTGAAGCGCATCAGAGAAGTTGTAACGCTCACGCAGCTCGATCCAACTTGGGTGTTCGCCGAGCTCATCTTCAGTCAGATTCGGCTCGAGACGCACGACTTCGAGCATCTCGGCATTCGCACTCTGGAAGTTCTCGAACTGCTCCCCTAGTTCTTCCGGCGGCTCAACACCGTCGTAATAGCCCACAATGGCTTCGAAGTGTTCCAACGGAGTGCGCGACCCGCCAGTGCTCGACTTCCACTGATTGTGCCCTTGACAGAAAGCATCGAGTCGAGTGAGTTCCGCTTGCAGGTCGGGCCGAAGCTGGGCCACGGCGCCTAGGCGTTCGAGTTCGTCGTCAACTGCATCGACCGCAGCACGCAGGCCGTATTCGACATCGGCAATCAGTTGCTCGAGGTCCTCGGCGTCGCCCGATGCGCTCACATCAGTCACGAGGGAGCCTGTAGAGAAAACCGAGCTGACCAATATGAAATCGCTGTCGATGAGCTCGAATACGAGGAATTGGCCATGTGTCGCATCGACCACATCCACCGTCATGTCGTCAAAGACGACGCCTGCGCAGTGTTCGAGTAGCAGGTTGTGACGCGCTACTGAATTGGCAGCATCGGCCGCGTCGAGCATCGCCGAGGCGCTGACGACTACTCGTCGGTAGCCCGCAGATTCTTCGGTCCAGTCTCGAACTGCACGAGTGCGGCTTTTCGGACTGCCGTCGCGATAGCCGGTGTCACAGAATTCCGTTAGCTCTCCGACCTCGGGCAACGGGCCTGCTGGCGTCGCATCTCCCGGATATACATCGGCTCCCAAACCCCACCATGTCGAGTCCAGCGAAACCTGGTCGACTACCCGTTTCGGGTCGAAGTCGGCATCTTCGAGTGCCGCCAGTTCTGCGAGCCGCTCGTCGAGCGGTCGATTGGCCGCATCTGCGAAAGCAGAACTCGACACTGGCGCCGGTGTTGCATCGGCTACAGGTCCGGTCGTCGGCTCCGCAGTGGGGCTGGCTTCGGGTTCGACCGTGGGGGTAGGAACGACCTCTTCAGTAGGTGTTGCTGCGACTTCACGAGTGGCTGTTTCTTGAACCGCTTCGGTCGCCACACTGCCTACAGCTGGAGTCGTCACTCCGGCTGCGTTGGTCGACGTGTCCTCAGACGCTGCCGCTGCAGTCTCAACGTTTTGGGCTTGAACCTGAGCGGTCGGATCGCCGGGCACGACGAATGACGACGAGCACGCGGTACCGAATACGACAACGATCAGGGCGATAAAGCCGAGCCGCAGCAACGACACATGAGAGTAAGACACCTAGTCCTATCGACATCAGTAGACCATTCATAAGGCCAACCAACAGAGACGCCTAACAGCACTTTCGCTCTGTGACGCAGCGCAACGCCTCGGGAGCCCATTCCTTAAGAATGGGACTGACAGGCCGAATAGTTGGGCATGCGTGTTCGGCTTCTCGTTGCCCTCTTACTGGCCCTAGTAGCCACCGCATGCAGCGTCGACAACAGCTCAGTCACGGCAATCCCTTCACCACAAGCAGCTTCGTCGATGTTCTACGACATCAACGGACAGCCGCCGGTACCCGTCGAAACTGCACCGTCGTCGAGCTCCAGCGCGGTAGATGCAGCACCCCCTTCGCCTTCTGCCTCGGGTGTCACCGCCCCCACCGCATCGGCTTTCGTTGATCCTGGACCGGGCCTACCGCCATCGGAACGCTGCGGGTTCGACGTGCCCGTGACCATTGGACGCATTGGCCTGGCACTCGACCTGGTAATCGTTGCGCCCACCGAACACTTCGACGCTACAGAGATCACCGAGACCCTTCCCGACCAACCCAGCACCGTCGAGAAAGGCATCGCATGTTTCGTTGTGCATGACCGAGACACCAGCTCGGTCAGTTGCGGTGTCAGCCAGGGAACGACCGGAACAGTTGCGCTACGACACGAAGCCTTGCCGGCAACCATGGTGATGTTCTTGGCCGAATCAACAGACCAGCCGGTGGCGCTGCCCGAAATGAAGCTCTGGAAGGACTGCGATCGCGACAGGCGGATTGCCCCGCTCGACATCGCTGCCGACCCAAATCGCCCTGTCGAAACGGTAAAGACCACCATCACCAAGGATCTCCTGTCGCCGATCATCGATACCGCAGCCCGCTTCTACGTGGCCCAGGACCCCGACGACGGCCCTTACAGCGACGAGCTATGTGCTGCTGTGCAGGCGGTGGCTGACGGCCAGCGTGCTGCTGGCGCCGCACTGCTCGATGCCTTAGGGATCGACTTCTTCTGGCAGCCGCTCCCCAGCGGCGAGATACCCGACCCGGTAAAGCTCAGCGCTCTCGACGCGGTGATCGACGACTACTCCGGGACCATCATCCAGACCCGCCAGGCCGGCGAAGACGAGACGGTGTTTGGTCTCACCCAAATCGCCGGACTCTCAAGTTTTCTATGGTCACGAGTCGCCACCGTGAACATCGACCACGAGCAGCGCGACGACGAACGGTTCGCCGACCACATTGCCTGGCAGGTCGGTGGCGTTGCGGTGAGCGGCATGGATCATTTCGAAACCGCTTCGCTGCTCGAAGCGATTCTGGCGAACCGGTGCACAGCCGAACAGCTCGCACAGTTCGCAGGGGCCTGGGCTGCACGCGGAGACGACAGCTCAGAGATCTGCACCGACCTGGCCGTGGCCTACCAAGCACGAACCCGATTCCGTGCAGCGTTGAACGTTGATCCGTCCGAACGACGGGAACTACAGCGCTATCTGCTGCCTGCCGATCGCCTGCTTACCGACTTGCGCAGTCAGTACCCAGGCATCAACGACAACCCATTCTTCTCGAACGAAGCGCTCTCGGGCTTCTACTACGCAGAGTATTCGCTCGCTCGTCGGGTCGACGACGGCAACGTCCTACGCCAAGACGAGGTCGCTCAGTACGAGACCAACGCCGCACCTATGCACGACTTCGCCCGCGAGAACTGTCCGAGCATCACTTCCGTTGATGTGCCAAGCGTGTTCGAGCTCGTTCCTGCAACCGACGAGGGTCAGGTCGAGCGCGCTCGGGTGGCCTTCTGTACCGACTTCTCCGCCTTGCTGAATGCTCGCAACACGATCCGAGATGCGGTTGACGATCAGGCCGGTCTGCAACCGTTCACAACCGAGATTGCCCAGGCCATGGCCGAACTGGGCGATCGCACCTCGGCGATATCTGAGCGCTGGCCCGACGACCAGGTCCTGCTCAACCCTGAAGGCAACATCTATGCGGCGCTTCTGAAGCGTCCCCATGTGATCGAGTTGATGGTGCGCCAGGCGAACTTCGCTCCGGTTGTTATCCCGATGGCGGTTAACACCGATAGCTATGACGACAGCTCAGATATGGCATTGCGCGACTTCGTCCTATCGTCGTGCCCGGACATAGAACAAGATCAGTTCGCCGCTACCTCTGACCCGGCGCTTTTGCCCGGTCCCACGTTCCCCGCGCTGGGGTTTTATGTTGGCGCCGCCGATCTGTGTACCGCAGCGAACCGTTCCGTCGAGGCACGGGCCGGGTTCCGCGATGCAATCGACCGCCACCTCGCCGGAGATCCCTACGCACGCGCCGACGCCGTCGGCTTTCGCGCCACGTTCGCGGAATACGCGTACTCGTTACCGGAGGCGTTCAGTGCCGCCTTCCCTGACCTGGACTCAGACATCGGCGAGGCCTTTGGAACAACAGAAGCCGAGGTGACCCGATCGTTCAGAGACGGCAGCGGTTACCCCGATTTGCTGGCTGAGGGACTCGAACTCATGCCGACTTTCGTAAGCCAAGTGACCGCGGCCTGCCCGTCAATCGACGCGTCGGCGTTCGGAACGGTTGAACAGACCCAGGCGCTCTATGACCAGTTCGGAGCCGACGGCGACGTGGCGTTGCCCGCGGTGCTTGGCATTTCCGATGTGTGCGCCGTGCTCGATCAGGCGTTTGAACGTCGGGTACAAGTCCGTGCGGGTATCGAAAACGCCGACCTCGACGCGGTTGACGAAGCCGTGGACCAGTTCTACGCCGACACTCTGTATGGGGTCGAGGAGTATCCAGAAGGGTTCGAGGAACAGTGGATCTCCGCACTCAAATCGTCAGAACGGGCGCTCTACTACCGCCTGGCCTATGACGAGCCGCAGTCGCGCAGCAACCTCGCCGGGTGGGAGATCAGCACGAACGAGCTCATCGATTGGGTTCGAGCCAATTGCTCCCAGATCACCGTTGGACTCGACCTGCCTAGCGCCGCGACCGTGTTCCCAGAACCTGATCCGGCCGAGGTCGACCAGGTCCAGGCCGAGATCTGCGCAGCCATCAACGATCTATTTGATGCTCGAGTGACCTTCCGTTCCTATGTGGCCCAGCCTCAAGCCGACTTCCCTGCTCCGGCCCAAGCCGCCTATCGCAAGCTTCTCGCCGCCGCCACCACAATCGACAGGTTGTGGACCGACCAGAAGCTGTACGTCGATCCGAGTGGGGACCTGACGCTCTACAGCCGGGCCAACCTCATAGTGAATGACGAGTCGATGGTGCGCCAAGCTCACTTCGGCCCACTGCCGATACCGATGACACAAGCCAGTTCCAGCGTTCCAGCGGCAGAACTTCGTCGATTTGCTCAGGCTCTCTGCGACGACGTCACCGAGTCAGCCTCGGTGGAAATCGCACCGCTGAGCGACGTTGCCGGACCGGTGTTCGCTCCGCTGTCCGCCGAACCAACCGAAGCCGAGCTCGCCCAGGTGTTCTGTCAGAACCTCGAGATAGCGCTTCTAGCCCGCTTCCACATGCTCGAACACCTGCAATCCGCAGTACAAGACGCCGGTGCTGGTTTCGAAGCCGACGCCTACTACCAGCGGTTCGACGACGTTTCTTTCGGGAACTCGGTCGGCGATGCTTTCACCGAAGCACAGTTCGACCAACGCCGCGATGGCACCACGATGCAACCCGCAACACGCGGCATGATCGAGATTCTGGCCCGAGTTGCAACATCGCCACCGAGCTTCGACGACCGCTGGGATGTCGAAGACGCACTCGCCACGCCCGAAGTTCTCGATCAGCTCGTGATCGACCGGTGCACGCAGATACCCGACGCAGCACTCGATCTGTCGGTACCCGAAGCGTTGCAACTGTTCGATGCACTCACCGCTCGATAGAACCGGCAGCTAGCTCGGGTTGACGAGCGCAAGCTTTGCCCAGGGCATCTACGCTGAGCTTTCAAACGATTGATGGGTGGGACCAACGTGAGTACTGAGACCGAGCGCGCCGAATTGAAGGCCACGCTCAACACGCAGCGCAAGGCATCCATTGCCAAAGGCGGCGCTTTTGACCATGCCGGTCAGGTAACGGTCACCCCAATGGCCGGCTTCGACATGGGGCGCACTATTTTCGGCGGGCTCGAGGGTCTGCTGCCGCGCAAATTCATGGAGGCCAAGCTGGCGAAGGACATTGCTTGGGACAGCAGCGCTGCCTCCCAAGTCGAGTCGGCCTACTCGGCCGCCGAAGCCGCAGCCCCGGCACCTGAGATCGACCCGCAACTGATCGCGTTCATGGTCGACGAGTGCGACTTCAGCATGGAACACGCCGACGGCACTTTTCTCGAACACCTGGTGTTCTGTCACGACTACGCCGCCCGGTACTACCCCCAGCACTCCCCCAACGTTGCGCTGCTGCATTCGATCCTGGGCACGGCCACCAACACGTTCGCGATGCAAGCCGACAAGATCCCGAAACTCAAGGCGCTATTGACCGAGTTCGAGGCGCTCCACGTCGAGACCTTTCCATCAATCCTGCGGCTGCTCTACGACAACGATTTTCTGCACGAACTGCAGGACAACGCCAATCGTCTCGACCAACTGACCGCGCTACATCTGCACCGGGTGATTGACAATGAGCCGCTCATCATCGGCGCCGACGACCTGTGGATCAACCTGAACTATCACCTGATGCACTTCGTCGACTTCATGCCAGCAGCCAACTGGTCGACACACCGCGCCGATCCTTTGCTGCAGATGTTCGAGTCGCTCTCGGACCTGCTCGATCAGGCCGGTCAGCGCCAGGCCGAAGTCGAAGTCGTCTTTCCAACAGCCAAGACTGCACCCGTTGGCGAAACCCGCACACCGTTCGCTCGTATCAGCGGCCTGTTGCCTGCATCGGTGACGCTCAAGCTGGCTCGCAAGTCAATCCAGGAGTACTCCGAGAAGGCAGGCCATGACCTGTCGTACCGCCTGGAATGGAGCTAAGCCAGGGTTTAGTGGCTTTGCAATACATCTGTAGCGAGATGGTGAACATCGTCGGCACAGCTGGCAGCGGGTCTAGGTCAACGGGTCTAGGTCAAGGACAAGCCGTCTCTCATTGCCGTTGTAGTTATTTGGCATGGCGAAACCGAAGGCTGACGCGGGTGAGACCGAGGGCGTGCGGAACCTTGCTCCACTGCTCCGACTAGGCGTCGAGCGGCCTAGACCACTAATTACGCCACGACGGGCAACGACGTCTCGCCGGCACCGGTCAGGTCCCACTGCTCAAAGACTTCTTCGAGCGGCATTGCCTTGGCGAAGAGCCATCCCTGGAGCTTGTCGCAGCCCATGGCTTCGAGTGCATCGGCGGTTTCGGGCGTTTCTACGCCCTCGGCCACGGTGCGCATTCCGAGGTCTTCTGCGAGTTCGATCGTTGAGCGAACAATGGTCGTATCAATTGCGTTGTTGGGCACGCCGCTCACGAACGAACGGTCGATTTTGACCACGTCGAACGGCAGCGTGCGCAACCGCATTAACGACGAGTTGCCGGTTCCGAAGTCGTCAATGGCAAGGGAAACGCCCAGGGTCTTCACCGCATTCAGGCTATGGAGTAGCCGATCAGGCCCATCAGAAAGTCCCTGTTCGGTGACTTCTAGGACGAGGTGTTTCGCCGCCAGCGGATACTCCCGCAACAGCGACCGCAACTCGCCAATGAGGCTCGGAGACCACAGGCTCTCGGGGTGAAGGTTCACTGCCAGTGTTGGTCCGTTTGGCATCGCCGCCAAGTCCGCAGCGGTCTTTACTGCCATGCCCAAAATGTGACGGTCAAAGCGCACTGAGTCACCTGATGACCCAATGAGCGGAAGGAACTCGTGGGGGCCGAGCAAGCCTCGCTCCGGATGCTCCCAGCGAGCAAGCGCTTCGAGCGACACAATCTTGCGATCGGTGGCACTCAGGATCGGCTGGTAGTGCAACACGATCTGCGATTCGAGGTCGCGGGCCAATTCGCTACGTCGGAGGAAGCGGTTTGCTGAACCCGAGTCTTCGACTGCGTCGTACCAGTGATAAAGGCCATCGCCGCGCTTGCACGAGTACATGGCACCGTCAGCCCGGCGCAGCAGTTCGGTCCAGTCCAGGTTGCTGCCCGCAGCAATACCGATGGAGGCAGAGGTCGTCAGTTCGATGTCTCCGAGCGTGAAGCTGTCCTGCAGACAGCCGCGCACACGGCCGGCCAAACGCTCAGCGCGAGGACTCACGGTGGCCTCATCGTCGGCAACCAAGGCAATGGCGAACTCGTCGCCTCCCAGTCTGGCGATGCACACATCTTCTGCATTCAGGTCATTCAGTCGCATGGCGACTGCGGCTATCAGTCGATCACCTACGGGGTGACCCAGCGAATCGTTCACTTCCTTGAATCGATCAAGGTCTATTACCAGCACGGCTCGGTACACACTGTCTACGGCGTCGTCCAAGAACTTTGCGAAGCCGTTGCGGTTGGCAAGTCCGGTCAGCGGATCCCGGTTCGCACGCCTACGTTCAGATTGACGACCCAGCTCAACATCGGTGATGTCGATCGCTACGCCGTATGCGATAGGCAATCCATCGGCCCGTGTGCGCCGCATTGCCGAAATCCGGAACCAACGATCTGACCCATCGGCATGAGCGACCTTGTAGGTCCACTCCGGACCGCGTGTGGGCAGCTCGTCTGACATTCCTACGGACCGGTCCGGGGTGAGCTTTTCGATTGCTTCTTGTTCGCTATAGCCCAGCAGTTTTTCGGTAGGGCCCGTGATGGTCAGCAGCTTGCCGGACTGTTGGTCGAGCTCCCAGGTCAACGCTCGACCAGATTCCAACAGCATTCGTTGCCGTTGGCGACGTAGTTCATACTGTCCAGTGGCCCATAGCGAGTACTTGATATATCCGGGACTGATGGCCACGAAGACAACTAGCGTCACGTAACCCTGCGGTGGTGCTTGCACGATGTAGATCACGATCAGCCAGCACGAAGCGAGCCCGAAGATGCCGTACGCCGCTTTGCCCATGCGTTGTGCTCCGCTCACCACGATGCCGGTGACGGCAACTGCGGCCACGGGCATGGTGCCGGGCAGGATCGTCGAGCAGGTGAGTCCAACAACAGCCGCCAGCCACATTTGCACGCCATCGGAGTATTCCGGGGTCAGCCGGCCCCGCAGCACGACCTGCGCAAGTGTGTAGCTCGTCAACAGCGCCGAGACGATGAACCGACCCGGGCCTAACGGCAGGAACAGCGTGATGAACGCCAACCCGAGCATCGAGACCATTTGTGCTTGGTGGAATGACCGTGGCAGTTCTCGGTAGTCGCCCGCGTCGAGCCCGAGAGCGTCCGCTTTAAATAGGGCTTGCAGAGTTCGCTTACTGGGTATCGGCAGCTTCACGTCCCTCCATCGGCGCAGCTGCATGCGTAATCAACCCTCAATTGAGCGTCTTGTCTCATTAATAGGACTTTTCACCAAAATGGGCCCTTGATAGACGCCATGCCCGAATCGGGCCAACAAGCCGCCCACCACAGCAACTAGTACTCCCTGCTCATGGCGTCCAACACAGACTGAGACAGCAGTACCCTTGTGGTAAC
The DNA here is from genome assembly GCA_032361265.1 of Devaleraea mollis. Taxonomy (NCBI): domain Eukaryota; phylum Rhodophyta; class Florideophyceae; order Palmariales; family Palmariaceae; genus Devaleraea; species Devaleraea mollis. The sequence goes on along the minus strand of JAULCF010200002.1, from coordinate 908 downwards.
TGCAGGCTCATTGAGCCACACAGTAGGCACACCATCTCCCATCAGGCACAGGAGGCTCGACATGGCACTGAGCCACATCATCTACAACAGCGCAGCAACGTCTCCCATGAAGGAAGCTGAGCTACTCGCGTTGTTGGAGAAGTCGAGAAACAGCAATGCCGCCGTCGGAGTCACCGGCATGTTGCTGTACAACGACCGATCGTTCTTCCAGGTCCTCGAAGGGCCAACCGACGCGGTGAAGACCGTCGCTGCTCGTATCGAGCAGGACCCCCGCCACGACCGAATGACCATCATCATCGAAGAGCCCATTCACAAGCGCAGTTTCGGCGAGTGGACCATGGGCTTTGCCCATATGGATGCCGATGAACTCAGCGACATTCAAGGACTCAACGACTTCTTCGAAGGTCAACGAATCCTGACCGACGTCGATGCTGGACGGGCACACAAGCTGCTCTCGGCATTCGGCCAAGGTCGTTGGCGTGTTCGCATTGCGAATCAGCGCCCCACCTTTGAGCCAGCGAAAACGCCGCCGGAAACTCCCCAACGTCCGCCCTTCAACATCGCGTTCCAACCCATCGTCGATGTCTCCACGCGCAGCGTCTTTGCGTACCGCACCGAACTCCGCGGCGAAGGTGGCGAGTCGCAACCTGCCGTTCTGCAGCAGGTCGCTATCGACGAGATCGACGACTTCGATGCCGACACGCGCCGCTGCGCTATCGCGCAAGCCGCCGGGCTCGATCTCACATCATCGCTCTACCTGCCATTCGTGCCGCGGGCGCTCGGTGCCTCGACAGCAAGCCTGAGTTCCACCTTGGCCACGGCAGAGAAGTGCAACATCGATCCCAGCCGACTGATCTTAGAGATCAACCACGAGGTCTCGCTCATAGACCCGAAAGCAGTCGCGGCAG
>JAULCF010200001.1:0-28939 GCA_032361265.1 Devaleraea mollis | reverse complement strand
ATGCTGATTCAATATTCAAAATTGATGGATTCCCTATCCATTATTCTTTCAAACCAATTCAATTGATTGTTTTCTATTTTCTTTTATTTCAATAATTTAAATCGAGTTTGCGTAACATCAGTTACTAAGCTACTACGTACTAACTTTTTAAAACCTCAGTAAAATAAAAATTACAAACCACCTTGCATTGAGCATATTTCTTTCCTATTTTCACCGCCATGACTACTTTTCGAATTGCAAATGCTGCTGATGTTCAATCTATTGCTCGCCTCCATGCTGAAAGCTGGAGAAATCATTATCGAGGAAACTTTAATGATGAGTACCTTGACGGTCCGGTCTATGAAGATCGTTTAGAAGTTTGGAAAAAACGTTTTCATAAAGTAGATTCTAGTCAACATATTATCCTTGCTGAAAATAAGGAAGAGCTATTGGGTTTTGTCTGCCTTTACCTTTCTAAAGATGAAAAATTTGGAGCTTTGATTGACAATCTACATGTTTCTAAATCATCTCAAGGAAAAGGAATTGGTAAGTCATTGATGAGTAAAGCTGCAACTTTGATTTCGCAAAAGTCAATTTCGAAGAAGTATTATCTATATGTACTTTTGGATAATGAATCAGCGATTAATTTTTATAAAAAAATTGGAGGAAGATTAGATGGTAGAGAGGTATTTGAAAATCCTGGAGGAGGAGCTTCAGAGGTTTATCGAGTGGCTTGGGGGCAGAATCAGGGGTGAAGTAGTGAGGCGTGATTTTTTATTTGTAAATCATTTTTAACTATTGCTTCACGTAAATAAGTTATTAGACGGAATTACCAACAAGTGATTTTCTTTAAGATATCCCAAAGTATTCAATACAATTTCTTTGCAGTCAATCGTTTATGAATTTTCAGAATATCAAAATAACTTATCAATATTTTTGTTTCTTCACTTAACAAATTAAATATTTTCTCACAAAGAACACGCTAAATATAACGAATCATAAAAGGAATCGTCGTATCTATTTGCATTCTTTATGAGAAAAATATTTAAACATTTATTCAATTTAAAATTCTATTATTTACCTCCGTCAAGCTCATCTTGTAGTTTTTGCAACTTCTCCCATTCTCCATTTGCAGCCAATTTTGATTGTCGTGGCCATGAAGTAGGATCATGCATTTGGTAACGAGGACCTGCTGCATCAAGAATTCGTTTGATTCTAGAAACTTCTGTATTTTCTAATTGTCTCCAAGTATTGATACTTTCTGCATTTAGAAGTCCTTCAATCTTTGGTCCAATACCTTCGATTTTTTTAAGGTCATCTTTAGTAGAAACAGGAGCAGCTTTTACGATTGGTGCTGTTATATGATCAGCTGTTTTGATATTTAGTTTCCAAGAAACTAATCTTCCAGAATCTCTTGGCATCGTGTCGCTAATCTTCATGGTCCATTTCCCTTTCGCTTTTTCGCCATTCAAAGACTTTAGCTCCTCTGGGGAATAAGTCTTCTCTAGCATATCAGCATTACCGCCTAACCTATCTTGAAGTGTAACAGCCTTTCCAGAAGGAGAAGTAAGTATTAATACGAGATCTCCAACATGACCATGCTTAACTTTTACATCAGCACTAATGGATTCGATTGCTCCAAATTGATGACAATATTGAGAGCTAGAAAGATCCGTTTTATCTTCAATAAAAACTTCTGTTTTTTTAGCGTTTGCTAGCGTCCAATCCAAAGTCCAGTCCACTAATGTTCCATTATCTCTACTAGAATTGTCAGCTACTTTAAGTACCCAGTCTCCTTTAGATTTGATACCGATAAAGTCATTAAACATTTCACCTTTGAAACTTTGCTTGACATCTTTTCCTGGTCCTCTACCTGATCCAAGAACTTTCACTGTTTTACCATTAGGTCCAGTCAAGTTCAAGCTAACATCACCACTATATGGATGTTTTACATTGACAGAAAGTGCCAATGCTTTAATCGTTAAATCTCTCTGAAATTTAATCGTATCGGTCATTCCGTTTTTATCATTATCCGGAATTGCTTTTTTAATAATTCGCTTTTTAGAATATTCCATATTTCTTACTATTTATTTTTTAATTTTTGAAAATTTATTGATGAGCAATCTCTAGTTTTGCTAGATTCTATTTACCACCATCAAGTTCGTCTTGTAATTTTTTCAATACATCCCATTTTCCATCAGCAGCAAGCTTTGCTTGTTTTGCCCATGATCCAGGATCGTGCATTTTAAATCTTGGGCCAGCAGCATCAAGGATCGCTTTGACCTTAGAAGCTTTAGTTTTTGACAATTGTAAAAATGTGGCAATACCTTCTGCATTTAAAAGGCTTTCAATCTTAGGTCCGATTCCTTCGATCTTTTTTAGATCATCTTTTTGAACCTTAGTTGATTTTACATTTCCTTTCAACTCTCTTCGCTCCACTACTCTACCTTCTTTTTTAGTCCGAGTCTCCCCTACTACCTGCTTAGAAACCTGAACAGTATCCAAGTTTTTCATCATTGCTTGCAGCGTATTAAAGTCAATAGATTTTACTACTTCTACTTCTTTGATTATTTCTACTGGTACTTCTTTGATGACTTCAATCTCTTTTATGACCTCAATAGTTTTAGGTTTAGCTTTCAACTTTAGTTTAGCATCTTCAAGGCTTTTGCTAAGCTTAGTATATTTCTTTTCTAATTCTTTGTACTTGCCTTCCCACATAATAGCCTCTTTCCGATCCACTACTCTTTTATTGACTATCTTTTCTTTAACGATTCCAACTTCTCGTATCAATGTAATTTCCTTGATTACTTCAACTGGAACTTCCTTGACAATGTTTACTTCTTTGATTACTTCCTTTTCAATAATTACAGGAACTTCTTTGATCACTTCTACAGTTTTGATCACTTCAATTTCTTTAACTATTTCAATAGGTACCTCTTTGATAATCTCAATAGTTTTGACCGTTTGTTGTTTTTTGACAACAGGTACCGCAATTTGTTTTCTTAGGTTAACCTTTTTGATTTTAGGCTTGGCCGCTGTTTTGACAAGTACTTCTTTTTTAGCCGTCACCGTTTTTATTCCTTGCTTTCTAAAAGCAGGACTTTCTTTTAAAATGGTCTCATAAGCAGCTGTTGCTTGCTTCAAGCTTAGCTTAGCGACTTTGCTAATTTTTTTGATCAGATTATTTTTCTCTATCATTTATTTATTTTTTTGCTTAAACACAAAGGTATAAGTAGTAAGATTAAATTAGATGTATAGGCTGCTAAACCTATACATCTATATTTTCTTTAAAAGATTATTTCTTACGACCTCCGTCTAACTCATCTTGCCATTTCTGCAATTTATCCCATTGGCCTTTGGCAGCCATCGCTGCTTGTTTAGCCCATGTGGATGGATTATGCATTTGGAAACGAGGCCCTGCGTTTGCAAGAATTTCTCGTAGGTAACCGACTTTAGATTTAGAAAGAGCTTCAAAAGTTTTAATACCTCCTTTATGAAGTAGTTGTTCAATCTTTGGCCCGATACCTTCTACCTTCTTAAGATTATCAGGTTTAGCTTTTGCTACTACTGCTGCTTTCTTTTTTGTTACCGCTTTCGCTTTCTTCTTAGGAGCAGCAGCTTTCGCTTTAGTAGCAGCCTTTTTTGTAGAAGCTTTTACTTCTCTTCGTTCTACAACTTTTCCTTTTCCTTTTGTAGAGGTTTCGCCAACTACTGTTCTTGAAACTTCTGAAGTTCCCATGTTCATCATCATTTTCATAAGTGCATCCATGTCAACTTCTTTGACAATTTCCACTTCTTTGATAATCTCAACAGGTACCTCTCGGATGACCTCGATCTCTCGAATGACTTCAATAGGTTTTTCAACGATCTTTTCGACGATCTTTTCGACTTCTTTGATTACTTCAACTTCCTTCTCGACAATTTTCTCAACCTCTTTGATCACCTCAACTGGAACTTCTTTAATCACTTCAACTTCCTTCTCAACGATCTTTTCGACGATTTTCTCAACTTCTTTGATCACTTCGACTGGAACTTCTTTGATTACTTCTACTTCTTTCTCAACGATTTTTTCAACCTCTTTAATCACTTCGACTTCCTTTTCAATAATCTTATCAATCTCCTTAATCACTTCTACTTTTACTTCTTTGATCACTTCCATAGGAATCTCCTTAGTAATCTCGTTGACGATCTCGATCTCTTTGATCACTTCGACAGGTACTTCTTTGATCACTTCTACTTCCACTTCCTTAATGACTTCGACTTCCTTAATCACTTCGACTGGAACTTCTTTAATCACCTCTACTTGGACCTCTTTGATGACCTCATTGACTACTTCAATTTCTTTGATCACCTCTACAGGTACTTCTTTGATTACCTCTACCTCCTTGATTACTTCTACTGTTACCTCTTTGATCACTTCCACAGGAACCTCTTTGGTAATTTCGTTGACGATTTCGATCTCTTTTATCACTTCTACAGGTACCTCTTTAATGACTTGTACTTCTACCTCTTTTGGTTTCGCATCATATAAGCCTTGTAAATCTGTCATTTTTACTTTGTGGGTATCAAGATCAGATTGTAAAGAAAGGAATTCGTTTTTCTGAGTGTCGTAATTTCCTTGTAGTGTCAAGTATAAATTCTTCTGTCCTTCGTATTCTTTTTCTAAACTTCCATATTTAGATTTCCAATCATTAAATTCTAATTCTAAATCTCCGTATTGAGATTTTTGATTATTGAAATTCAATTCAAGGTCACCATACTTCGTTTGAAGATTTCCATAAGTGATATTCAAATCATTATACTTTGTTTCTAAATCAGTATATCGATTTTTATATTCATCGTACTCTGTTTGAAGATTACCAAAATTGGTATTCAAGCCATTGTACTTCGTTTCTAAATCAGCATATCGATTTTTGTATTCATCGTATTCTGTTTGAAGACTACCATAGTTGGTATTTAAACCGTCGTACTTAGTTTGTAAATCAGTATATCGATTTTTGTAATCGTCATACTCTGTTTGAAGGTTACCAAAATTTAGATTTAAAGAACTATGATCTGTTTCTAAAGTTGCAAAACGGTTTTTATAACCATCATAATCTGTTTGCAGACTAGCATACTTCGTTTTGTGACCAGCGTACTCTTTTTCAAGTCCATTATATTTAGACTGGTAAGCTTTATACTCTTTATCAAGTCCAGCATACTTACTTTGGCAATTATCGTAATCACCTTGAAGTTTGCTATACATGGTCTTCTGATTAGCCAACTCTTTTTCAAGAGAAGCATATTTAGATTTCCAATTATTAAACTCTCCTTCTAAATTACCATACTGTGTTTTTTGATCAGCATAGTCTGTTTCAAGAGTGGCAAATTTATTTTTGTAAACACCATAATCGCTTTGCAAATTAGCATAACGAGTTTTATGACCGTTATAATCAGATTCCAAATTAGAATATAATGTTCTTTGACCTTCGTAATCAGATTGTAAGGTTCTATAGTTTGATTTATGAGTGTTGACTTCTTCTTCTAGTTCGTTGACTCTAGGTTTGAACCAGTTTTGTCCAGCCAACCATCCTAATAAAGCGGCACCGAGCATTAATAAGAGCGGTAACCAAATACAAATAGGCATATCAAGTAATTTTTAATGTTTTTTAAATAAGTTAATTCTTTGAATACATCCTTAGAGATGTCCTCCCGTCACTATTTTAAAATGACTTCTACTCTACGATTCTTCGCACGTCCTTCACTCGTATCATTGGAACCCACAGGTTTAGCGGGGCCATAACCTTGAGAAGTCATTTTGCCATTATTAATACCTGCATTACGAGTGATATAATTTCTGACAAATTCTGCTCGTCCTTTGGAAAGTCGTTCATTGAGTTTTGCACCTCCACGACTATCGGTATGTCCATCTACTGTTAGACTAGCACTAGGTACTTTGTCTAAGTAATAAGATAAGTCTGCAAAATCTTGTCTTTGTTGTTTAGTTACAGAAAGGTTAGTTGCGTTGGTTTCGAAATACAAGGTGATCGGTTTGCCAAAAAGCCTATCTTTAATAGCAGCTAAACGAGTATCTCCTTCTCCAGTGGCAGCATTTCCAAAATTAAATCCAATACCATTGTTTAGAGTATCTAGTCTTCCAGCTATAGCAGCTCCAGAACCAGAACCAGATCCCGTAACACCTGCACCTCCTGCTCCCGTTCCACCAGCAGCATCTGTAGCTGCATTGCCGATATTGGATCGAGTATCATCGGTATAACAAACATCAGTGTCTAATCTCCCTTCCACATCTAGCTGTGTCGCAGAAGCACCTAATCCAGTCAAAATATTTTTAACAGTAGTTGCTCTAGCTATTCCAAGATTAGGTAGAATCCCTGAGTATGACTCATCATCATCATATTTTCCAGTAATGGTTAATGAACGATCAGGATTATTAGAAAGGTAATCTACTGCTTTCTGTAAAACACTTTCTGTGTTTGTACCTATTGGTAAATTATCAAAACTTGATTTTAAGAATCGAATGTTTCTATTTGCCGAAATATCAAAAGCACTTCCATCCTTCATATTTAAAGAAACATCGCAATTGTCTTTAGCGGCTACAATTGGAGCGACAGCAGCAGCAGCCGTAGTATTACCGGATGCACCACATAAATAGGTTTTGCATAACCACCATCCTATAATAAACCATAGGATTAGTAATAACCAAAAGAGAAGAGATCTACTCATAGTTGAATTGTTTGTTTGAATTGAATTAAATAAATATCTTATATGTCTTTAGCTTACGCTAATGAATAAAATTTTCCAGCAAAATTGTTTTCAAAAATTGGTATGAGGGTATAATGAGTAATATTAAAATAATACAACCCCTTTGTTCATGTATCAAAACATGAGTTAGCAGTAGAGCAAACGAGAATATTTTTGTGAAGTAGAGAAAATTAGTAGCAATAAGTTTAAGTAGTAAGTATGTCTAATTTAGTTCCTATTAGAACCGACGCACAATATAGTTAAAAAATTATATTTTCAAGTAAAAAAAATAAAAAATTAATAGATATTTTATAATAAATAAATTGGTACAAAGTGAATGTAGAGAATTCTTCTTTAGTACAATAAAAAATACAATTTTATCTCGTTAAAGTGAACCTCATTTTGATTTACCTTTTTTGGGATAGTTTTATACTTTTTAATTAAAGTTGATCCAGTAGTTTAACAACCATTGGTTTTTTACGAATTGAAACGGAGACATGTGAACCGTCTTTCATCACCAAATAACCTCCTTCTGTTTTTATATATTCTTTAATGTGATTGGCGTTGATTAGATGAGATTGATGTACTCGGATGAAGTTATATTCTTCGAGCATCTTTTCGTATTCTTTCAGTGTTTTGGTGACTAGCAATTTTTGCTTATCATTAAAAAAGAAGGTGGTATAATTTCCACTAGACTCACAACGGACGATATCGTCGATTTCTGTTACTTGAATTTTATCGAGGGTATGTAATGCTAATTTTGGAGGGCCACTTCTTTCTTTGACGGTATCCAATAGCAGGTCGATACTTTCTTTTGAATCGGTGTTACTTTGTTTAAATTTTTCAATAGCCTCCTGCAGCTCTTCTGGGTTGATGGGTTTCAGTAAATAATCAATTGCAGAGAATCGGAATGCTTTGATCGCATGCTCATCAGAAGCTGTGGTAAAGATGATTTTGAAAGTTATTTCTCCTAAGATTTCCAGAATGTCAAACCCGGTCCCATCTTGTAATTCTATATCCAGAAATACAACATCAGGATTGAGTTGTTTTAGTAGTTTAGTTCCAGAGACTACGCTTGGTGCATCTCCGATCACCTCAACATCTGGGCAATAGTTTTTAAGATCGCTTTTGAGTAAATCAATTGCTTGCGGGATATCATCGATTATTACAGCTTTTATCATTTAGGTAGTTTTTTGATTTTTAATAGTCTTAATGGAACGAATCAATTCTAAGCTAGATTTACCAAATTTTGAAAATCTCTCATCTTATTTGACCAAATAAATTCACCTAGAACCAATTGTCATTTAGATGGAACAAAGAAAGGTCTTTTCCAGTAGTCCTATATCTTTTTCATTTCTAGCAATATCTTCTTTTTCAGATTGAGTAAAAACATACATCGTTTTGCCATTACAGTAAAATGTTTTTAAGCTTCCACTAAAATCTAAGCCTCCACTGTTATGTTCATATTCGCAAACTAAGATGTCTATTCCGTTAAAATTCTCGGACCGAGTTTTTGTAAAACTTCCTTCTAGTCCTTGCATCTTGAGGCTTTTTGAAATCTCGTCTCTCATTGATTGCATATAGCTTCCTAAAGGTACTTCATCGCCTTCTAAAATACTTACCATAAACTGACCACTTTCGTCTGCTCCGTCCTTTTCTAACATGAGTAATATTCCAACTTTCATGATGGGTGTTTCTACCATTTTCCAACCTTTAGGTATGGTAAATTTGACTCCATCCTTTTCGAACGGTGTGTCTGCGAGCATGACCTTTACTGGATCATTATGGCCGTGATCATGATCGTGGCTATGATTGTGATCTTCCGTAATTTTGTCTTCTGCCGTTTCCTCTGTCTGGGTTTCTGAGCTACAAGCAAATAGACTGATAAGTAGTATTGCGAGAGTTAGTATTTTGATCAATTTCATTTTAAATTAATTTCGTGTGTCGTGGTGTTATACGTTATGTGACTACCAATCTTCTAAAGGCAAACGGATTAAAACTTCTGTTCCAGTAGCGCTTCCATCATCACCACTTAAGTCATTGAATGTCAAACTTTTGCTACTTTTGTTCTGATTTAAAAATTCTAGTCGTTCTTTAGTAACTTCTAGAGCTACCGATTTATGCTTTCTTGTGTTTTGTTCTTTCATTTTAGTCGAAGCTTTTCGTCCTATTCCATTATCTCTAACGATACAAAGTAACTGATCTTTTTCCTTTTTGAAACTCAACTGAATCAAGCCCTTAGATTTCAAATGATTAACGCCATGAATGATTGCATTTTCTACAAATGGTTGGATCATCATCGGAGGGATACTGACCTCTTCCGTATCAATTGAGGGATCAATTTCTAGTTTATATTCAAACTTCCCCGGACGACTGAATTGCTCAATAGCTAAATAATTGTCTAGCAAATTTATTTCTTTTTGTAAGGAAATGGAAGATGCTCTGGAGTTTTCTAAAATAGATCGCATCAATTTAGCAAACTTGGATAATAAAGTCCTTGCAGCTCCTTGTTCGTTACTCATGAATAGACTTTGGACGGTATTCAAAGCATTGAAAATAAAGTGTGGATTCATTTGTAATTGCAATGCTTTCTGCTCCAACTGTAGAAGGTTGTTTTCAATCTCTAAGCGATCTTGTTCTGCTTTTGCATTGCGACGAATCTGATTGAGGCGACGTTTAAATATCAATCCAATAATCGAAGCTAAAATCAAAATAGCTCCAAGGATAAACCACCATCTTTGCCAAATTGGAGGAAGGATTGTGAAACTCATTTGTAAAGGAGGATCGTTAAAAATACCATCCTCGTTGTAAGCTCTGATTTTGAATGTGTAGCTTCCTGGATTTAGACTAGAATAGGACTGGTTTGTTCTTTTACTTTTTCTTGACCAACTGTTATCTGCACCTTCTAAAATCCATTCGTACTCTACCTTTCTCGAATTAGGCATATTGATCCCAATAAAATCAAAACTTAGATTGTTTTGATGGTAAGGTAACTCTAATCCTTTTTTAAAAATATTATTTGAACCGATCCAGTCTTTGTATTTCGTTTTTTGGAAAGGTTCTGAAAAGAGCTCCACTCCTACTATCCTAAGTTTTGGTGGCTTTTCATTGATTGTTTTTGCTCCGGGTAAAAACTTCGTGACTCCATCAACGGTACCAAACCACAAGTTTCCATTGTCATCTTTTATCACTGCATTCTGACAGGTCTCTACTCCTAGAAACCCATCTTCTTTTCCATAAGATTTAACTGATTTAATCGCTTGGACCTCATCTAAAGTAAGTCGATCTACTCCTCTTCCACAACCAACCCAAAGGTCTCCATTTTGGTCGAATTCCATCAAAAAGATATTTCCACTTGAGAGCCCATCCTTTTCATTAAAAACTCGGAGGTTTAAGCTATCTGTGTAGATATTTAACCTTACAATTCCGAAACCAGCAGTACCGATCCAAAGATGCCCTTTATCATCTTCTGTAATAGAACGAACATCATTATTTGGTAAGCCAGAAGCTTTGCTATAGGTCTTAACTCCGTTTTTACTATAATAACCAATTCCGTTTCTACCAGCAAACCATAGCCGTCCTATTCGATCAAAATGTAAGGCATTTATTTTATCATCGATTTCAGTAATTTTGGCCACACTGTATGAAAAAACACTTGAATCTTTAATTAAGGTATCAAGCATAACAATCAGAGAATCATTAATGTAAGAACTATCTACAAATGATTCCTCTACCTGTATTATCGAATCTCTAGCATTTATTTTATAAACCCCCTGACTAGAACTTCCCAACCAAATATTACCAAACTCATCTTCTACAATATCTTTTGCAAAAGCTCCTAATGTTCTATTTTTATATTTTAAAAACTCAAATGATTTTCCATTAAAGTAAGCTAGACCTTGGTTGTTTGTTCCAAACCAAAGGCGACCTTTGCTATCTCTCAACATAGCTTTAGTCTTACTATTTACGAAGCCTTGCTTTACTCCTATTCTTGTAATTCCTGAGCTATCTTTTCGAACGATTCCATCATCTGCAGCAGCAAACCACATCGCTCCACTAGTATCTTGAAGAATGGAATAAACGAGGTTGTCTCCTGGGCGTTCACTGATGTTAAGGTGCAAAAATTGTTGGCCTACATATTTACAAACGCCCCCTCCAGAACTACCGATCCAAATCCCTCCCCAACTGTCTTCCAGAATTTGACGAACGTTATTATTGCATAGGCCAGTTTCTGCATTTAGAGCAGTCAAAGAGCTATCAATTGGATTGAAAATAGAAATCCCATAATCCTGAGAAGCCATCCAGATTTGACCAGTTTTATCACAATAAATGTCATTGAAATAATTGCTGACTAGGCCATTGGATCTATTTCGATTAGAAAACTTTTTTCCATCATAAACGAATACGCCGATATAGGTACCAAACCAGATATTTCCTTTTTGATCTTCGCAGATGCTTGTCACTTCTCCTCTTGTAAAATTCTCTGCTGAACGAAATTCTTTTTTCTGATTTCCATCAAACATTACTGCTCCATTTCTAGTACCAACCCATAATCGCTTTTTTGAATCGACAAAGAAGCTATAAATTTGAGATCGTTTAGAATCATTGAAAGCCGTTTCATATTTGAATCTTTCTCCATCGAAACTGTAAACACCGAGATTGGTACCTACTAATAACTGACCATTATAAGATTGAAAAGCATTGATCGAAACACTCTTTTCTTTGGATACAAAGTAGTTTCTAAAACTCCTTCCATCATATATACTAATTCCATTGCTAGCTCCGATATAGAGCTTGTCATCTGATTCATAAATAGTCTGAATGATATTATTGATCAAGCCATCAGAAACGGTAAAAGTCTCGAATTCCTGACCATCAAAGCGATTGAGTCCTCCTCCGTTTGTTCCCATCCAGAGGTAGCCATCATGATCCTCGACCATGCTATAAACCTGAGATTGAGAAAGTCCTCCTTCTGCAGCTGGATAGTATTGAAAATTATACTGTTGGGCTGTGAGCAGAACCGGAAAAAGGAAGAGAATTGTTTTTAAAAGATACTTCAATGCTTTTGTTTTGAATGTAACGCTAAAATAGTATAAAAAAATTATTTATACCGTGTCCATAATTAGTACTGATTTAAAGTTATCAGCAGAAGCTTAAAAACATTTTATGTTTTATTTTTAGTTTTTTAAAAACACTTTGTTTTATTATTCAAAATAATCTCCTATCTTGCCTTTAAAATAACGAAAGCATGTCTCAAGAATTTCTAAAAGGAAGAGGAGCTCAAATCAATACCGCTAATAAATTTCACAAAGATGTTACGGATCCTAATCCTAATCGACACTTACGAGATGGAGAATCACAGATTCGAACTAAGTTTATTGATGTCCATGCTAAGACGATTTTGAATAAAGTGGATAGCCCAGATGTTCCTTCCGACTATTCTATGAATCCTTATCAAGGTTGTGAGCATGGCTGCGTATATTGTTATGCTAGAAATACACATACTTATTGGGGATATAGTGCTGGTTTGGATTTTGAGCAAAAGATATTGGTCAAACGTGATGCTCCTAGACTCTTGGAAGAGAAGCTAAAATCTCCGAAATGGAAGGCTGCTACGATTATGCTTTCTGGAAACACGGATTGTTATCAACCGATCGAAAAGGAATTAGAGATTACTAGACAGATGTTGGAGATTCTTTGGAAGTATCGACATCCGGTTAGTATCATCACTAAGAATAGTTTGATCTTAAGAGACTTAGACATTTTAAAGAAAATGGCGGAACATGATCTGGTCCAAGTTGCTATTTCGATTACGACTCGTAATGAGGTCTTGCGTCAATATCTCGAACCAAGAACGGCTAGTTCTTTTGCTAGGTTTAGGACGGTTCAGAAACTCTCGGAGGCTGGAATACCAACGATGGTAATGATGGCGCCAATTATTCCTGGACTTAATGAACATGAGATTTTAGGCATCGCTGAAAAATCTGCTACGCTTGGAGCGGTTGCCTTTGGCTATACAATGATTCGGTTGAATGGTGATGTGGCAGTGATTTTTGAAGACTGGTTGAGGAAAGTTTATCCTGATCGAGCTGATAAAATCCTTAATAAAATCAATGAGGTTCATAATGGGGAGCTTGGTAATAGTGAGTTTAAAAGAAGGATGATTGGTGAAGGGAATATTTCAGAGATTGTTAAGCAACAGTTTAAACTGGCAAAGCGGAAGTTTTTTGCTGATCGAAACTTGAAGCCTTTTAATATGGAGCTGCATCAGTTTTTTAAAAAGCAGCAATTGAGGTTGTTCTATTGATTGTTTTTTGATTAGGATTTTCACGGAGTTTGTTATGGTTTTAAAATTAGGATAGAGAACTTTCTCTGGTTGGATTAAAAGAGGTTACCCCTTCGTGAAACTTTGTGTATCCATTGTGAGACTTTATATCCCTACCCCTAAGAACCCCAACTCAACGAACCATCAATAAAGCTGATCGACCACTCACTTGCACTACACCTCCGTTTTGTTCTCCTAAACCAGCTTCGTTTATTACCCCATCTTTAATAATTACTTTGAATGTTCCTTCTGGTAGTTTTACTTCCTTTGTTTCTTTATTTCCATTAAAAACAAGAATGATGTCTTTCCATTCGTCTCCATTTGCATTATCTGAAATCTGATAAGCCACAAGATTATCTTCTTCAGTTTCTAAAAATCTTAAGTGTTTTTGGACTTCTTCAGTAGTCGACATTTTAAAAGCAGGATGATTTTTTCGAAGTTGAATTAATGCTTTGTAGTAATCAAAAACATCTTTATACGCTGTCTTTCGATCCCAAACGATTTGATTGATAGAATCTGGAGAGTTATAAGAATTTTCAACGCCATCTTTAGTTCTCATAAACTCAACGCCAGCATGTAAAAATGGAATACCTTGACTAGTCAGCACAATCGTATTTGCTAGTTTGTGCATTTTCTTGATTTCAGACTCTGGCTCTTCAGGACAACTAATCGTTAATCGATCATAAAGCGTATGATTATCATGACAAGAGACATAATTAATACATTGAGCAGGTTTATTTGCCCAGGGAGCATTTGAGTAATTAACTTTTTCATAATCAATTTGATCATGTTGAGTCGCTGCAATGATTCCAAATTTTACGGATTCTTCTAAACCACTTTTTCCACTAATAAATGCTTTTGCATCGTGGGTAAATACATGACCTTTTACACCATCTCTCATATCATCACTAAAGGCAGCGATTTCATTTAACTGAGGAGCATTTCGTTTTACGGCTCTTAATTCTTCTGGTAAAGTACTTGGTCCAGCAGCCCATCCTTCTCCATAAACAAAAATACTTGGGTCTACTTTTTTCAAGGTATCACTAATCATATTCATGGTTTCAATATCATGAATCCCCATCAGATCAAAGCGAAATCCGTCGATGTGATATTCCTCTGCCCAATATTTGACACTTTCAATCATAAACTTTCTCATCATCGGACGTTCAGAAGCGGTTTCATTTCCACAAGCAGAAGCATCCGAAAGTTTTCCATCATCTTTTAAACGATAATAATACCCTGGAAGTAAAGAGTAAAAATTAGATCTTAACGAAGAACCGGTATGATTATAAACCACATCCAGTATTACTCTTATTCCATTTTCATGAAAAGTCTGCACCATTTTTTTAAACTCCTTAATTCGTACATTTCCATCATAAGGATTTGTACTATAGCTTCCTTCAGGAACATTATAATTCTGAGGATCATAGCCCCAATTGTATTCATTTTCTTCTGGTTTGGATTCATCTACGGATAAAAAATCATAGGAAGGTAAAAGGTGAACATGGGTAACACCCAGTTCTTTAATATGATCAATTCCTGTACTCAACCCATCAGCATTTGTTTTTCCTTGCTCCGTTAATCCCAAAAACTTTCCACGATTTTCAAATGAACTACTTTCATGGATTGTTAAATCCCGAACATGCAATTCGTAAAGCACAATATCATTGGGTTTAGCTAAAGGAGGTCTTCTATCCTTTTCCCAGCCTTTAGGATTTGTATTGGCAAGATCAACGACCATCGCTCTTTTCCCATTGACTCCCACTGCTTTCGCATAAGGGTCAGGTACTTTTAATAACCATCCTTTTCCTCTAAATACCTGAAAAGTATAAAACTTACCCAATAGATCACCTTCGATTACCGACTCCCAAATACCATCATCTCGTCGATACATTTGATCAACAGAATAGGATTCTTTGATGACACCATCTTCGTAAAAACTCATATAAACAGCATCTGCTTCTGGTACATAAACCTTAAAAATAGATTTCTGTGGAGTATAGGTAAGCCCTAAGTCATCACCTGTGTATACAGGATATTTTAAAAATGGATTAGTTTTTTTCACGTCTAGACAAGCACTTAAAAAGATGATGAATGTGATAAATATTATTATAGTAAGCTTTCTCATATTTTTTATTTCAATAGTAATTTGCTTCTTCCTATCTTGCTTTTCAATCACAAAAGTAATTAAATGCAATTTAGAAATTTCAAAATTCTCCTTTTTATATTAACTGTACTTTTTACATTTTGTTTTTGTAAAAAAACTGAAAAACCTACAAAAGCCTTAACTACGCCTTCTTCTATTGAAGTAGCTCCTCAGGTGATGTGCCATAATCCTGGAAATTCAAATACCAAGGCTATAATTGATACAAAAATTTTAAAAGAAATTGCACAAATATCCGTCAGAAAAAATCCTCATAAAGATACGGTCAACATGGTCTGGATTCCTGCTGGTCAATATAGAATGGGGGCAGATGCTCCGACTGGTCTAAATATGAAAGCTTTTGGTAATAAACCTAGAGATGATGAATATCCAAAACACGATACTAAAGTTAAAGGGTTTTGGATGGATAAAACTGAAATCACTATTGCGGAGTACAAAGCATTTGTGAATGAAACAGAATGGAAAACAATTGCAGAACGCCCGATTGATCTAGAAGAGATCATGAAGCAGTTACCTAAAGGAACACCGCCTCCTGCTCCTGAATTACTAGAACCAGCAGCTCTGGTTTTTCATTATCCTGAAACAAATAATCCTTCTCAATATTCCGTAAATGATTGGTGGGTTTTTACAAAAGGAGCTAATTGGAAACGGCCACATGGTCCAAATAGTAAAACTAACATTGCTGATGATTTACCAGTTGTTCAAATATCTTGGTACGACGCAATTGCTTATTGTAAATGGGCTGGTAAGGAATTGCCAACTGAGGCGGAGTGGGAGTATGCTGCTCGTGGAGGTCATAAAGATTTGTTATTTCCTTGGGGAAATGAAGATATTACAGAAGGTAAATCGAAAGCCAATTTTTGGCAAGGAGAATTTCCAATTAAAAATAAAAAGATCGATGGTTATGAAAGACTAGCTCCAGTCGCCTCTTTCTCACCAAATGAATATGGCCTTTATGATATGGCTGGCAATGTCTGGGAATGGTGTTCGGATTGGTACCATGCGGATTACTATGCTTGCAAAGCTGAAAACAACTTAGTGGAGAATCCGCAAGGACCAACTTCGAGTTTTGATCCTTTTCAGCCTCAAAATACTCAAAAGATAATGCGAGGTGGTTCATTTCTATGTAATGAAAGCTACTGCTCTGGTTATCGAGTTGCTGCTCGAATGAAATCAAGTCCTGATACGGGACTAGAACATACGGGGTTTAGAACTATTTTAAGGAGTAAGAAATAATGATTTATCCTTTTATCGTTAAAGTTGTTTAATCATGTCCTTAACAACTTCTTTTCCTTTTGTAAGTATCTTTCTTAAATAAGTTTTCAAAAAAATCATTTTTAAAATAGGGGTAAGATTCTATCTAAACATCTTAACTATAGAAAGGTTATGAACAATAATTTTTTTCTTAAAACGGTTTATGATAAACCTCAATTGAAAAACTAAAAACAGAATTATGAGATACCTATTATTAATATTTGCAATCACTCTATTCAGTAGCGTAAATATAGACGCTCAAGAACAAGAAATTGAAAAGCTTGAAAATGCTGTTGAAGTTTTAGAAGAATTACAGGATTTACCTCTAGATGATGAAGAAGGAATCCCCGCGGCATTACTTGAAAAAGCCGAAGCCGTTGTTATCATTCCTAAATTAAAAAAAGGAGGGCTCGTCATTGGAGGTAAATTTGGGAAAGGTATCGCAATGATAAAAAACTCGGACGGGTCTTGGAGTGATCCAGCATTTTTAAAAATAACGGGAGGCAGTGTAGGCTTCCAAGTTGGATATACTTCCTCTGATCTATTTTTGATTTTTAAAAGTAGAAAAACTTTAAAAAGACTAACGACTGGAAAAGGGAAATTTACATTAGGAGGTGATGTTGCCATTGCAGCAGGTCCAGAAGGACGATCTGCATCAGCCAATACTGACCTAGATTTTCAAGCTGAAATTTATTCCTATTCAAGAAGTAGAGGAATCTTTGCGGGAATTAGTCTTGATGGTTCTGAATTGAAAATCGATGACAAAGCAAACCGTTCTTTTTATGGTGATAAAGATCAAGGAAGAGATATTATTAGAAAAGGTTCTCAAGGTCTTACCTCTTTGGCTATTGTCGAAAAACTGAAGAGTACTTTGGAAGAAATAGAATAAGTTACCTTGGAAAAACCAGATAGGTTTTCGCTAAAGAAAGTTTATTTTTAAAAATATTAAAAACGGTATTCAGTAGTAAATTAAAAACTACTGAATACTGTTTTTCAAATCCTAACCTCTTTTTCTTCTTGCCTTTGTCACTCTTTTCTTTTTAACAACATTTCCATTTTTATTCCGAACCACCTTATTTTTTCTAACCTTAACTACCTTTCCATTTCGGTTTCTGACTACTGTTGTTCGAGTTCTAACGACCCTAGCCGTTCTTCGTTTTGGCGTATAGAACTGATGTGCTCTAACAACTCTATGAGTACTTACTACCCGAAAATGAGGCCTATAGATTCTATTAGTATGATGAAAACTCAAGCTATGAGGTCTCCATGGTTTCCAATATCTTGGGTAGGTCCTCCATTGATAAGGGGATACATAAACTCGATATCCTGGTCTGTAAATATGTCTTACCGAAGGCCACAACCAAACATTTACAAAGACTCTAGTCATTTTAAAATCAATGGAAGGACCATTACTATTTTGATTTGCACTTACATCAAATGGCTCTACAATTTTTTGACTTCCGTAGACATCTTCGTCTCCAACTATTTGAAGTGTAGCCGATTCTTTTCCATCTTTTTCGATCTCAATGACTGCAACATCTTGAGATTCTTCTCTACTTATGATTGCTTGCAGGACGATCGCATGGAGATCATTTTTCATATTATCCACAACTCGAATAAAATCAATCTCACCATCTTCGTTAAGATCTAGATTATTGACATGATTATTTTCGGCATTTAATTCCTTTTCGAAAGCTTCCAATGATTGAGCATCTTCAAAAAGACTCAAGGCCCCCTCTAGGCTAAAGTGATCTCCTGAAAACCCTGTACTATCTTCTGTACCTTGAGCAAAGGTCGAAGTGATCAAAAGAATTGATAAAAACAGGAAAGTAAAAACTCTTTTCAATTTTAAATTCATGATATTATATTTTAGGTTTTATATTTTTAATCGGTTTTATGACCTAAGCAAAAAGAGGAGGTTTAATCGTCTTTCAATAAATTTTCTTACCTTAAATTTCATTACAAAAACGATGTTTTAGTAATGGTGCCTAGAAAAAATAAAAGGTTGCCTGAGGTTCTGATATTTTTATAAAAAAACATGCTAATGGAAAGATATGCTCAAGTGCTCCTTATCGCAATTCCTGTTTTTGTAGGGCTAATGTTGATAGAAGCACTATATTCTTGGTGGATTGGAAAGTTCTCTTTTCGCAGTATGGATACGATCTCTAGTCTTAGCTCAGGAACGACTAATACTTTAAAAAGTGTGCTAAATCTTACTCTGGTGATTATTAGTTATGAAATGGTTGTAGACAGGATTGCGCTGTTTCACTTTGAGTCAAATACTATTATTTGGATTTTAAGTTTTATCGCAATTGATTTTGCTAGTTATTGTAGTCATCGACTCAATCATAGTATCAATATATTCTGGAATCGTCATATTGTTCATCATAGTAGTGAAGAGTTCAATCTTGCCTGTGCATTAAGACAACCTATATCTAATATCCTAAGTCTAGGATTTATTTTTCTTTTGCCTGCTGCTTTGCTTGGATTACCAGCTGATCTAATTGCCGAAATCTCAGCGCTTCATTTATTCTTACAATTTTGGTATCACACTAAACATATCCCCAAACTAGGATGGTTAGAATATATAATCGTTACCCCGTCTCAACACCGAGTCCATCATGCAATCAACGATATCTATTTAGATAGAAATCTGTCCGCAGTTTTTTGTGTTTGGGATAGAATGTTTGGGACATTTCAAGAAGAACTAGAAGAGGAGCCGTGTGTCTATGGTGTAAAAAAAGCGGTAGAAACCTGGAACCCAGTCAAAATAAACTGGCAGCATATGTGGCGTTTATTTCAAGATGCCTGGCGAACAAAAAACTGGGTAGATAAATTTAGAGTATGGTTTATGCCAACTGGTTGGAGGCCAAATGATGTTGATAAAAAATACCCGCTAGAATATACCAAAGATCCATTTACTCAAATAAAATATGATACTTCAGGTTCTAAAGCTTTTCATATCTGGGCATGGTTCCAATATTTGATGGCGACTTTTTTAATGACGCATATGCTTATTTTCCTAGCAGATATTGGCTTCCCAATGTTATTTTTATACGGTGGATTTTTACTTGTTATGATCTACAGTTACTCCTCCTTGATGGATAGAGAAGGAGTCTCATTAGGTTTTGAATTACTAAAAGCAATTCTAGGTTTAAGTATCATCTATCAAACTGGTGATTGGTTTTTAATAAACAACTTTATTCCTTATGGTGTAGAAATCATCGCCTTTTATTTGATCCTTTCAGTATTAATTGTAGGTTATTTTGTAATTTTTGATATTAAAAGATCAAATGCTCAAATATCTAATTCATGAGTCAAAAAATCGATTCACAGAATAATCTCCATAAAGCGATTTTCTTCATAATGATCAGCATCACTTCCTTTACAGTGATGAATGCAGTGATCAAAGAGTTAAGCCAATTTAGTGTTTTTCAGTTAGTATTTTTTCGATCAATTGGCACTTTTTTTATTTGTTTATTCTTCTTAGTTAAAATGGGTATTCCAGTATTAGGGAATCAGAAAAAACTACTATCTGCTCGAGCATTTTTTGGAACGATTGCAATGTTTGGCTTTTTTATAGCTATCAAATTAATTCCTTTTGGAAGTGCTGTCACCTTTCGATATTTAGCACCCATATTTGCGGCGATCTTAGCAGTTATTATTTTAAAAGAAAAAATCCGTCCAGTTCAGTGGCTCTTTTTTATTATGTCCTTTGTGGGAGTACTATTATTAAAAAGCTATGATGTCCGAATCAATTTGATAGGCTTGATTAGTATTTTAATTTCAGCTATTTGTACCGGATTAGTTTATGTATTGATTAGAAAAATTGGTGATAAAGATCATCCTTTAGTTGTTGTCATTTACTTTATGTTTTTCACAATGCTTACTGGTGGAATATTATCTATTTTCAATTGGCGGATGCCAACAGGATTGGAATGGGGCGTATTATTGAGCATGGGTATCTTTGGTTTCTTCGGTCAATTCTTTATGACGAAAGGGCTACAAATTGCAGAGACTTCCAAAATTGCTCCAGTAAAATATATGGAAGCAGTCTTTGCTCTTATCGTTGGTTATTTCTGGTTTGAGGAAAGTTATAGTCAAATCGCCTTCGTTGGTATTATTTTGATTATCCTCGGGATGGTTTTAAATGTGTTTTCAAAAAAAGAGTAATCATTTTCTAGCCATCGTCTGTACCAAATTCCAAGAGTTTTCTACATGCTCTTTTTCAACATTAGTCTGCCCTATGACCATTCTTAAAGTGTAAACACCATTGATTTTGGTATGAGTCAAATACATCTTTCCAGTGTCATTCAAACTATGCAATAAGTTTTCATTGATTTGATTAATTTTTTCAAGATCCTCCTCCCCTTCTGGTACATAATTAAAACAAACTAAATTGAAATCTCTCTTGGCTAACATTTTAAAATCTGTAGTCGATAGGACTTCTTCTTCTAACCATTTCGCCAATTCAATATGCTTTCGGATTTTGTCTCTTAGTCCATCCAAGCCATAATAACGGATGACAAACCATAGTTTCAAAGCTCTAAATCGACGGCCTAGAGGAATTCCCCAATCGCAATAATTATTGACAACATCATCAGATTTAGTCTTTAAGTATTCTGGAAGTATTGCAAAAGTATTCAGCAAAGCTTTTCGATCTTTTACAAAATAAGCGGTACAGTCAAAGTTAGTAAATAACCATTTATGAGGATTAAACACAAAACTATCGGAGTCTTCGATACCTTCAATCATCCAGTGAAACTCAGGCAATAATAACGCAGAGCCCGCAAAAGCTGCATCAACGTGCAACCAGATTTTATGGGTTTTACAAAGCTTCGCTATTGGACCTAAAGGATCAATCGCTGTGGTGCCTGTGGTGCCTATCGCTGCTACAACACATAAAGGAACAAACCCATTTTTAAGATCTTCTTCTATCGCTTCTTCTAATTTATCTGCTCTCAATGCTTGGTTTTCATCTACCTCAATTTTTACCAAATTCCTTTTTCCAAAGCCCGCGATTTTCACTCCTTTTTCTATCGAAGAATGTGTTTGAGAAGAACAATAAACTCTGTAATTTAAAAATCCTTCAAACCCATTTTCATTGATTTTATAATTAGACTTTTGTTCTCTTGCACATAGGATTGCTGCTAAAGTTGCCGTTGATGCGGTATCTTGAATTACCCCTTCCCAACCTTTTGGAATTCCCATATTATCCATTAACCAATTCATCACTCGCTCTTCTAATTCCGCAGCAGCAGGAGAAGTTTCCCACTTCATACATTGGGCTCCTAAGGTTGCCGTAAGCATCTCTGCAAGGATAGATGGAGGACTTGTATTCGCTGTGAAATAAGCATAATAATTTGGACTTTGCCAATGAGTAATTCCTGGAAGAATTATGTTTTTAAAGTCATTAAAAAGTTCGTCCATACTTTCTCCTTTCTCTGGAGCATTTTCAGGAATCTGCTTAAAAATGTCTCCCGGCTGAACTTGAGATTTTACAGGATAATTTTCAACGTCATCCATAAAGTCTGCCATCCAATCTACAAATTGATGTCCGTATTTTCTAAACTCGTCAGAGGTCATAGCTATGTGGTTATATGGTTAGCCAATAGTTGAATTTTAAGACAATAGCTCGGCTTTTATTACCAAAAGATTCAACAGTGTAGTTATCCGTGTAAACTAAAAACAAATCAGACATTGGTTGATACCTCCATTGCAATCTTGAGTTTACATTAAAATTATCTGCTTGCGTATTGTATTGAACAAAAGTAGTCCAAAATATTTTTTTAGAAAAATTGACTTCAATCCTAGGTCCTAATAACCAAAGTTTAGCTTCTCCATAATCATCAGGCAAAGAAAGGACACTTCTTTCGAAAGCTAAGCCAAATACACCCCAAGGTTGTTTTCGATAATTTAGATTCCCTCCTACTTGAAATAAAGTCCCATTATAAAAGCCACCGTAATTTGCATTAACATTATACGAAAATCGTTTACGTCTATTAGAGCGATAAGAGATTCCTAAACCACCATAATCATAGGTATCTGAAGGAAGGTTTTGAAACTCATCTCCAGTAAAATTAGTTTCAAAAGGAAGAAATTCTGAAGTTTGAGCACCAAAGATATTTATTCGAGAAGTATTTTTAAAAAATATATTCAACCCTAGTTCTGTGTTTCTTAATGTCTGCCCCAATCCGTCATTCCAAAAGATAAAATTTTCAACACTAAGCTTTATAAAGTTAATCGAAGCGTCTTCTTTTTTCGGAAAAATAGTATACCCAAATGTTTGAAACAAATGCTGGTAGCCTATTCGAATTGTTGTATCTCTAGCTTCATCATAATTATCTAAGCGATTTACAAAACCAACATCTGCAATATAGTTTTCTCCAAGGTATGCATAAGAGTGAAAGGTTTCTATTGTTTTAGAATTATAGGCAAGACCTCCATTAAAAAAACCAGTATCGTCATATTTTTCTGGCTTCATAGAAGTATGAAAACCAACGAAAGTTTGAAAAGAACCATCTTCTGTTACAAAGTCAAATTCCCCTCCTGCATTTCGACCGTAATCATTTTTATTAAACTCTGCCTCTGTAAAAGCTTGACGATTAATGAATAGTCCTTTAAAAGATGATCGTTTAAAAACTTGTTGTTGAACGGTAGCTACAGAATAATTTTGACCACTTACATTATTTGTTTCAGCAGTCTGCATATTCATAATACCGATCCTGGTTTTCTCTGTTAAATTTCCACTCAAGCGAGCACCACCTAAAATCGGAATCGCATTTCCATCATCATCCAAACCTATCCTCCGAGAAAAGAAAGGTCGAATTGGTGGAATCCCATAGTTAGTAAAAATATCGCTATTCTCTAAAAAAAAGGTCCGTCTTTCTGGAAAGAATAAACTAAACCGAGTTAAGTTAGTTTGTTGAGCATCTACTTCTATTTGAGAAAAATCGGGATTTATCGTGAGGTCTAAGTTAAGAGACGAACTTACAGAAACTTTAGCATCGAGGCCTGCATCAAAACTAGTTTGCGTCTCCCCATCTTTTTCCTCAATATCTCTAGAAATATCACCAGTGATATAAGGAATGATAGAAAAATTAGATTTAGTTCGTGGCGGAGGATTGTCCCATACCAGACTTCCAGCATAAGACAAGTCGGTCCCATTAAATGGTAAAGGAATGTAGGACCAGGTTGAATACATATTGTTGCTGACATCGCATCTTAGAAAATTAATACCCCATTCTGTTAGACTTTCATCATATCTAAGCGTTTTAAATGGAATTGCCATTTCCAAAGTCCACTCCCCTGATTCTGTTTGATGTGTTTCCGCAAACCATTTATTATCCCAATCTCTATTCATTCCATCATCGTCAAAAGCGGACAATAAAGCTTCTGTTTGAACACCATAAGCATTGGTGTAAAATACAAATCCATTGGTTTGTTGATTTACTGGGTCGATAAAAACAGCTAAACCATCTGAGTTCCAGATTTCATTATCTCTTTTTAAAGTTTGGATGATATGATCATTGTTCTCTTCCTTACAAATTGCTGCGACATAGAGCATTTTGTCATCATAGGTAAGCTTAATCTTAGTTTGTAAAGGAGGCAGTCCAATATCGGTTGGCCATTTGTTGAGGAATTGAGAAGTTTGATCTGCAACCTTCCAACTTTCTTCGTCTAGCTTTCCATCCAGATTGATCTTATCGACTGATCTTTTTATAGCTAATCTAAATTTTTCTTTATTAATACCGCTTTGTGAAAAGCCAATCGAATGGAGGATAATAGAAAGAAAAACTATAGGGTAAATTCGTTTCATACTCTGGTATTTTGAAATCGTTCGCAAGGTATTCATTTATATAAACACCTGAAAATCTATCCAAATTTTATCCTTCGAGCTGCAAAATCACACTTTAAGTAAATTGAGTTTTTTCGCAATCAAAAACAAAGCTTGGATAGGTTCTGATATTTTTTAAAGTTTCAATGAGAGCGATTTCTTAACTAACAATGTTTACACTTTGTTCACTCCAGTTTTTTTAAATGACAAGCCTTTGAGAATCATTTTAAAGTTAAAAAAACAAAGGATCAACACTATTGCAAGCCAAATATACATCCACACTGTCTTTGGAATGATCACCAAATGCTCAGCATAGGCTTGAAGATCAGATGATGGACCTACATTAAAATCTTGAACGATAAAGATAATGGATGCTATTCCTAAAAACATTAAAATATCGCGATCTAAGTTTGTTTTACTAGCGATAAAAAATAGAGCTAATGCAAATATTAAAAGAAAGGTTGTTGTATACATGCTGGTAAACCAAACGACTGCGGAAACGGCCATTGTTGTCGCTAAGGTATAGATCGTAAATTGAGCAATTTTAGGTTGCCTAGCTCCAATATAGAACAATAAATTCCCAAAGATGGCACTACCGATATAGCCACCCATTAAAATCACAGATTTTGATCCACCACGAGTATAGGTTACTCCACTACCATCTTCATTTACCTGCAATGATTCTACAGAACCACCCGTTATGATTGCACCAAGAGCATGACCAAACTCATGTAAATAAGTAACAAAAAGATTGATTGGTTTAAGGATCATTCTTCCGATATCTCCACCAAAAAACTTAATTCCGAGGTAGACTAATAAAATGACAATAATTCGAACCAGTGTATTATTTTTCATAGCTAAGTTTTAATCTTTTAGATAAATTCATTCTGAACCAGTCTAGTGTTCCGCAAAAAATGTTTTAAGTAAAGAAGCTTCTTCTGGTTTCATTCTTCCGCTGAGTACTAACCTTAATTCTCTTCTTCTTGCAGCACTTTCGAAAAGAGCTTGCTCTTCTCTAGTCAATGGAAGTAAAGCAGGTACTTTTATTGGCTTTTTCTTTTCATCATCTAAAGCAACAAAAGTAAAATAAGCATGGTTTGACCTTCTATTCTCATATCCTTTGATATCTGCAGCGAATACTTCAACGTATATTTCGACAGAAGTATTGAAAGCTCTGGTCACTGTAGCATCTAAAGTGATTACATCTCCAACATGAATAGGATTCTGAAACGAAACATGATCAACGGATGCCGTAACAACATGAGCTTCGCAATGCTTCCCTGCACAGATTCCAGCAACTATATCCATCCATCTCATCAGATTCCCCCCCATCAGATTGCCAATAGGATTAGTATCATTAGGCATAATCATTTCCGTCATGATCGTTTTCGAATCTCCAACTTTCTTTTCTTTCATAGGTAAAGCGATATTTAAGCACAAATGTAAGTTTATACGGCTTTTAAAAAAAGAAAGTTCGACGAAATTAGTTTTCAATCCCAAATCAGTATATTATCTTCATCCTCAGAAGCTCGAGATATTCTTAGAACTTAGAAATATTTTTATGAAAAAACTCCAAAAGAAAACCTATTCATTCTTAAAACGCTACCTCCTTTGGACAATAGTCATTTTCAGCTCCTTTTCTACTAAAGCTCAAAACACAGAAGATACCTTGCGTGTTGGATATACTCCTGCTTCTCCTTTTATTATTGAAGAAAACAATCAGCTAAGTGGTGTTTCTGTTTGGTTATGGGAACAATGTGCTAAAGAATTAAAGCTGAATTACCAGCTTATTCCGATGGAGTTTTCGCCAATGCTAGATTCTCTAAAAACTGGTGGAATAGACCTCAGTATTAATCCATTGACGATCAATAGTAGTCGAATGAAAGATATGGATTTCACTTATACTTTTTTCCCTTCTTATTCTATAGTGACTGTTTATAAAAACTCTAGGTTTAGTCAATTAAAAAGTATAATTCGTTCGTTCTTTTCTATTAATTTTTTGAGCGGTTTTATTGTACTATTATTTTTGATTAGTCTTTTTGGGATATTAATTTGGGTATTTGAAAAAAGAATTAACGAAGAGGTTTTTAGAAAAGGCTATAAAGGAATTTGGGATGGGATTTGGTGGTCGGTCGTTACGATTACAACCATCGGTTATGGAGATAAAACACCCAAGACAAGAGGAGGAAAATTTATCGCTTTACTTTGGATGTTTGGAGGTCTATTTATTATTTCAGGATTGACCGCAAGTATAGCATCTACATTGACTGTTGACAGAATGATACAAGATAGGTCCTCAGATTTTAGTGAGTATAAAGATCGAAAAATAGGAACAATAGAATTTTCGAGTTCGCAGCAATATCTTAGAGGTCATTTTTTCAGAAACCTTAGTTTATATAAGCATGTAAATGAAGGGTTGGATGCACTTGATAATGGAGAAATAGATGCATTCGTTTATGATGAAGCTATTGTAAAGTATCGACTTTTAAATGATAAGCAATATGAAAACTTAGTCGTCCTTCCGAAAAAATTTGGAGTCCAACTTTATGCTTTTGCCCTACCTAAAAGAAATAATGAATTTAAGGATTTACTATCACAAAAAATGATAGCTATCACTGAAAGAATGGAATGGAATAATGTATTGGTGGAATTTGGTTGTATTGAAGAGTAGTTTGATTTACAAAGAATGCATAGATAATCATACGGAGAGGTTCGAAGTTCAAATCAATTTTTAGTCATTTAGGAAAATATAGTTACATGGGAATTTAGCTATATAGAGACCACATAACCACCTAACTATATTTTCTCCTAATGTTAAAATAAGACTCTAGTTCTTTAGTTTTAACTCATGCCATTTTTATTGTCTAGTTACTTATTAAGTTATTAACTGAAGTTACGCAAACTCGATTTAAATTATTGAAATAAAAGAACACAGAATACAATCAATTGAATTGGTTTGAAAGAATAATGAATAGGGAATCCCATCAATTTTGAATATTGAATCAGCATCCTTTTTTAAGTTATGAGTAAGAAAATGATCTATTCCTATTTGGTTATAAAAAAGTGTTGAATATCAATTATCAATTTTGTGTTGATAACAAAATTTAAACCTACGGGGTTTTAGTCCAAAACTTCATTTAAATCTTAGGTTTTGTATCTATTTCGAAACAAGACCCCGTAGGTTTTCTAAAATATCAACATTTCAAATAACACTACCCAGTTATTAAGTACTTAGACGGAATCCGCCTGCTTCGCATTCGGACAGGCTATCAATAATTTTGTTCCGTGAACTGCTTACTCTCCTAAAAGGATAAGTTCCACTCTTCTATTTCGAGCACGTCCATAGTCTGAGTCATTCTCACTCTTTGGTTTATTTTCACCAAAATAATAATACTCAATACGGTCGCTATCTACGCCTTTAGAAATCAAATAATCTCTGACGGCATAGGCTCTTTTTTGACTTAATTGAATGTTATAAGAAGCATTACCTTCATTATCTGTATGTCCTTCTAACATGAGTCGATATTGCGTCTGTTCATTTAAATCTTTAGCTACTCGATCTAACATCACTCTATAGTTACTTTTTATTCTTGCTTTATTCGTTGCAAATTCTACAACATCGACAGAAATTTCTCTTTCGCCTCGATACACTTCCCCTTCTTTTGCAGGATCTCCTGGGCATCCGTTCCATTTTCTATTCCCTTTTATATAAGGGCATTCATCCTCTAAATCCGAAACACCATCTTTATCTGTATCGGGACATCCGTCGAAGGCTGCCATTCCTTTGACATAGATACATTTATCAAAGCGATCTGGAACGCCATCTCGATCACTATCCATTCCTGGTATATCAACAGGACAACCATGATTTTCAACTTTACCTGGCAAGGTAGGACAGACATCCAAATTGTCCCAAATCCCATCTGCATCTTGATCATTACATCCTTGATATTGAATATACCCAAACTCATATGGACATAAATCATTCTCATCCAAAATTCCATCTTTATCAGAATCTAGTGCTGCTTTAGGGTTTGGCCCCACTTCGATTGCATCAGAAATACCGTCATTATCTGTATCAGTTTTTAAATGATCAGTTCCTAACGCCAATTCATCGAATGTTGACAGTGTATCGTTGTCGTCATCGCTATCGATAGGGTTAATTAACTCATCGTTATCTGTATCTTGCAATGCATCTGAATTTGGTGCTTTTGCTTCAATATTATCCAATAAACCATCGTTATCAGAATCTGCAGTCAATGGGTTAGTACCGATTCGAGTTTCATAACGCGTACTTAAGTTATCGTTATCATCGTCAGTGTCGATTAGATTCAAAATACCGTCGTTGTCTGTGTCTAAGGGCTGATCGGCATTTTTACCTAGTTCTTCTAAGTCATTGATACCGTCATTGTCTGAGTCAGCAAGTTGCGGATTACTTTTAAGTTTTATTTCTTGCGCATCCGTTAAACCATCATTATCGGCATCACTATTGTCGATAGCGTCTAGTGCATCAATGATGCCATCTAAATCAGTATCTAATGGTTGATCAGTATTACTCCCAACTTCAATCGCATCGTTGATACCATCACCATCAGAATCACTTTTAGTTGGGTCTGTATTTAGCTGAGCTTCAATGAGA
>JAULCF010198890.1:0-12235 GCA_032361265.1 Devaleraea mollis | reverse complement strand
ACTAACCTGCAAGGACCTTGTGTAGTCCATATTACCCAAGGTTGTTCTCAAATTAGGTCCATCGCTGTAACAACAAGTTGCGAGTAGCATGCCGACGAAACTTTCCCGCAGTGCAAGAAAAACCTGCTCTTCGTATAACTTCTATTCTTCAGTAGCCTTAACTGGTTGTACAGTTGATCCAACCTGAAACAAACCAATAATGCACCAGAATGTGAAATATTTCCCAAAACCCGGTAAACTTGTTTGTCGTTTCGATCGAATTTCTACGTGTGGTATTTTCCAAGAACTGGTAAGTCTCCGCTAACATTGCTCTTTGACGCTTACCACGCTGCCGACAACAACCGAGCTCATGAAACGGTTAAGGCCTCCATTTGAAGGAATTCGTTTGGTCGATGGTAAAGATGATAGCGATTGCCTACGGAGAGACACGACCCACAAAAGACCTTTCAGTCATTCCGTACTTTTCCTGCTCTCCACAACATCAGAACCTTTCAAGGTCTTCACGTACAGACATTCGACTTCTGTAGCGACTATTTCAGGTACGATAACACGCTGTTTGGGAGAATCGTTCAAAAGTACCGCGTGCTTGACTTCTGCGGCCCACATCTTCACCTCTTCTCGGTCATGCTCCCTGCCTCCCAACGTCTTCACACCATGCTCCTTCAGGAAAGTCGGATTGAATTCATTCGGTCCGATAACATTCCTCACTCTCCGCTGCATTTCACTTGAGAGACCGTATCTAATACAAAACAAATATTCGTCTTCACCGAATAAGAACCTGACCATGGCGCGAATAGACCCCTCGTCGTGATCAAGAGCTCCTTTGTAAGTCATGGATATACGCCCGGTCCAGTCGCTGAACGCTGTTGAAGACATCGCTGCGATCTGAGAATCACTCGCTGCACTCATAGAGATAGCCGATTTCGTAGGCCCGTGTCGAACCTCGAATGCTAGTTCGGCTATTTTAGCCAAGTGGCCCACGTTCCCTAATACTGTTTCACCTAATTCGGTCAGCTTTTGCACGTTGGGCTTGTCTGAAGTCGACCTCGCTATCTCGCTTGGACAGAACGTATTTTCAACCCCAGGCTTACTTGCAATTCCTTTCCTTCTCCCAGCACCACGCCGGCGTACCCCTACAGTGCCCACCGTTTCCGAATTGTCATCGGGTACCATAGACAAATGTGAGCTTGAACGCTTCGTTTCATCTTTGCACACAGCCGCTACAGCAGACACATACTCCCTAATCTTTTCTTGCATCAAAGGCACATACGAGGAACCATACTTTTCCCAGGTTTTATCCTCTTTCACCCAAGCCATAGCAATTATGTCCGAGATCAATTTCACAATATTGATGGCGCCAGGGATTCCCATGCCCTTCATCTGTCCAACGGCGTTTACACCAGCCTTTCGCTTCGAATTCTTGAACACTACTACAAGGCTCCGTTCCGCGAAAAGATATACAGCATACGATTGCGACATGCTCATCGTTTTGAGGCCGATATTTGAGTCCAGGTTTACAAACTGACTCTGCAATGGTAAACCGCAGGCTTGCATGTAAGTCTTGAGGTACGTGTTGGCATCGACTCGGTCTTGACTGGCCATGAGTTTTAGTACAAATTTCATAGCTCCCTTGAAAAGTCCGACTAACAAATGCTCCACAACAGGGAGTAGCGCTGAGTACGGACAGAAAGTCCCCGGGTAAAGACTTTCACCTTCGGCATTTCGAAGCAACCCATCGTTGTCACGGGCCGCTTCGTAACGCTGACAAAATAGGAGAAAAGGCAAAGAATCCAACCCGGACGTCATGTAATCAGCATTATCATCTGAATCGCCAAATTCAGCCTCATCACTGTCGCAATCATCACTGTTTCTCCCGATAGGCGCAGAAGTCCTAGTCTTATCGATAACCTTCAATCCCAGCGCCAAAAGGTCTGCATCTGGTGGACAGGTATTGCGAACAGCCTGATGATTTACTGCGGTTTGTAGGGCGAACTGCAACCCACTGTGTGTGGACTGGGAAGCATATCGATGCGACACTCGTGCTTTCGCGGCTGCGCCTTTCCTCCCGCCTTTACGCAAACCCTTCTCAGCCTCACTTGGTAACTCATTTCTGCATACAGTGCACGGTGTATGTGATATGTGCGCTCTCGTATCCAGAACTTGACTTAATGCGGGCGTGTATGCCAACCCGCAAACTTCATCAATAAAGACAATGCCCTCCTCGCCGTCTGCGGTCCAGCATCGAACACCACATATCATCAGACGAATGACATCGCCGAGCAAAATTCCGCAAATGTCTTTCACATCACAACCTGGCGGCCCTAAGCTCAACACTCGAATAGCCGCAGCACTTCGACGCTCCTCTGGGGAGAGATTAAGCAACTGCGTGTAGACAACCTCGACTGAAGCCACTCTAGTGGTATCCCGTGTGAAACCATCCCAGTATAAGACAATGCGGTACATGATAAACCGTAATCCACCCCATTTCGCGCCAAGGGAACCAATAGTAGGTATAGCAGCCTTGCGTTCATCACGAACGCGTTCTTCTAAGTATCCGTGACGATCACTGCGTAGGTCTTTGCCAAAACTTCCTCTGCATTCTTTGAAAACAATCAACTTGCACGATCGTCGCACGAAATGCGTCGACCTACCACGGGGATCCCTTCCGGTGGTTGAAGTTTGAAGAATGGCCGAT
This sequence comes from Devaleraea mollis, assembly GCA_032361265.1. Taxonomy (NCBI): domain Eukaryota; phylum Rhodophyta; class Florideophyceae; order Palmariales; family Palmariaceae; genus Devaleraea; species Devaleraea mollis. Next base: position 9,540 of record JAULCF010198890.1, on the reverse strand, counting down.
CGACACACCGTATCGACTACTGAGGTTCCATAAGGACAGTTCTGGTTCTCCGAACCACCTGGAACACTAGAAGATGCATTTTGAATGGCGTCGTTCGCACTTTCCAAATTTTCGACAACATACACGAAGGTACTCACCACTGCAGGATCGTTCCAAAAGCGATTGACAACTACGGCATACAAATTGTCGCCAGCCACAATCGCACCTTGGCCAGATTCTCCACAAGCACACGATGCTGGGAAAACACGGTCATGGCGAATCAACGACACAGTGTCACCGGCCTTTAAAGGTGACCAAGGCAACGCCGGCGTCCTCCCGATGACCTAGCACGTGGGTTACTAGCCAGGGTGTTAACTCCGTCTCCTTTCCGCCCGTAAGATGCGAACGATAACTGAGCCATGAACTGAATTTCCTCCAGCGTACTAGCACTGCTGACAGATCGGAACTCCTTGCGTAGAATGTTATTAAGGACTTCAACGTTTTCATCGTCTCGTATTCCATCCTCAACAACTTCTCTACGGACAAATATGTCGGTGCACGTTTCATTAACTTGAGCCCACGTCTCAGAACCGGCACCCATCCATACAGCCACGATCTTTCCTTCGAATGTCGTATTATCAGATCTTTCTTTCGCAGCGGCCGCATTAAATACAAACGCATTCTGCGATGAATCCAGAACGCTTTCCAACCCAACATGATCTTGCGGTAATTCAGTACATTCTTGAAACAGAAGATCCTCAGATAGATCGAAATCATTATCGGTAATTATGCATACGCTATCATCAACAGATACAGATGTTCGCTGAACTCGGGCTTCAATTATAGCCTCCTCTTCGTCGAACTTTCCTGATCCTGGCGCGGCAACTTCCCAACTTGCGTCGACAGGGACGAGGGCGTCCAATATCTTCGTAAAATTATGCTGCATACGCCTGGCCGCAACGGCCGGAATCTGATATATTGAGAAAGGATCAGTATGTTCCTTCTCAGCCTCTTCCAAAATGGAGTGGAAAATCCTTGGCGTAAGCATGTCAAATTTGATAAGACCCTCCAGTGAGGCCACAGCGACAACCCCTCCTGAAGCTGCGCCCCTCACTTCTATTGGACAGGTCCGTCCTCCGGTAACATGAGCGACCCCAACTTCTGGAACAGAGATATCCCCCGCAGGGCCATGTAATATCGCCTCAATTTCATCTTGAACAGGGAAGTTCGGGATATCATTCTTTTCTTTCATACCAAGCTTCGCCGCAACATATTTTTTCGCCTTAATTGTTTCCTTCACAATCTTAGCACCCCCCGCTTTTGTCGTGTCAATTGGTATGAGGTAGTACGTCAAACGGAAATTGACACTTTCAAGCAGCGAAGGTAGAAGTCTCTCGATTGTTCTTCGCGACGGAGCGATGAAAGGCCCGGTCTTCAGCTTGTAACTGGCACTGTCGATACCCCCACTAGCAGAACAATCCACATTTCTACGCCAAGCATGTTCTTCCAGGAAAGGAGCGTTCACTACAGCTAAAGACATGACTCCGATCATATCATCATAGTCCTTCCCCTTCCATCGTTTGCTTCCAACCATGTGTAAAATGCCCCACAACATCAAGAAAGACCTTATAGGCTGCTTTTTGGCGTCAAGCTTCCCACCAGCTCTCTTCAATACCCGTTTCATCATATCCAAGCGCTCGTCAAAATCGTCCCTTGAACCATACAATGCCTGGACAGCACCAACACTCCACAAAGAAGCCTCCGTAGGCTCTTCTCCAGTCGCGCTATGGCCCCTAATCTGAGGTTGTAAGCCTCCAGGTTCATCGCCCTCCTCTTCCGACGCTACGCACGACCCAGATTCGCCATCCCCTTCCACAGTGGGATACCCATTCTTCAAGAAAGAAATCAAGTTACTCGCCTTCAACCGCTTCACGCCATGTCCACACCAGCCCGAATCCACAGCACCACTACGAAACACCTCTTTCACACGATCTCCGTTTCCTGCATCTAGTGAATTAAACGGAGTTAAGTTCTCCCCATAGGGAAAACCTTCCCCTCCACCACCCAAAAAAGCCGAACCACCATCTGATCTGGGTACACCCGCCATAACAACACTGTAATGCCTAATATTATCAGTAACATGGTCCCGGTCGATTCTGCCATTAAAATTTCCGAGACGGGGCGCCGATAGGATCTTCAACGATTCCATGTTTCTCATCGTGACGGCCAACAACAGGTAAATCCTGGCGGTCCACCACTGCTGCTTCCTCTGAACTACTCCCGTGTGTAGGATTGAATCTGCGCCTCGACTCTTTCTTCAACGGCCGCTCGAAACCGGGCATGAGCACATCACCAACATCGGAATCACTGTCGCTACTAGCCATAGAAGTACAGAAACAAAATTACCCCTCCACTGGAAGCCAGGTAATAGCTGCGCGATATAACAAGCGCTTGAAAAACTGACTACTCCACCACTTTCAATCACAGCCTCGAGCCACCCGCATAGTCGAGCAATGTTGATGCAAATGGAGGTCGTTTCGAAATGAAAAAGAACACGATCGGCTCGGAAAGGTAGGCCAATCTCATTTGCTTAAGTTAAATGCTTACAAACGGCGACGGCCATGTTTCCGACAGTATGATAAAAGGGGTATGAACATAGATTTTGTCATATTTTTGGCCTTCGCACGCCATAACACTTGCATCAGTCATCTTTTCTCTTCTTCGACTGGCCAGATATCACGAGCCGAACTTACTCCAGGCCGAAAGTAGAGCGAGACTAATCTCTATGGAGTAAAAATTGATTCACGTCGGTTTTACGAAGAAGTGCGCATGATCGCTAGACCCAAGATTTCATCAGATTCGACATATTCACCTGCATATCTCCTCCTTCCTCTTCAGTGCCAAAACCTGAATCCACTCCCCGTGTGTAAACAGCGTTGGTTAAAGGAACAACTGCTCCCTTGTTACTGAAGTAACAATGACCGCGTATTAGATCCTTCTGCTTGGTAACGGCGTTTGCCAAAGGAGCACAGGTACCGTCACATTCGCACCTGGTGGAGTTATCAACAGCCTTACATCCGCATTTGTTGGACATCAGCTTAGAAATTAAATCAATAACCCCAGACGCCCATTCTTCACCCTCGATCGATAATCGGAGCATCGACATGAGATATTCGTCGCCTGCGTGTGGCAGGTCGCTGCGCATGACGGCTATGGAATAAGGTCTGATGTACAATTGCGAGTACTTCGTATCCTGGACTGCAGCGTCGAATGTACGAGCAGGGGCGTTCATGAAGTTCATTCCTCCTCTGATAATGCGAATAGTTGTTCCATGCTTATGCGAGATTATAGTGAGCAAACCAATGTCTGAGTCCTGGCCACAAGTCCCAGGCTGAAATCTCTCCGTACCAGCTGAGACCAACGGCAAGTCCACGTGAATGCGCTGATCCGGGCAACCCAAAAGCACGTTACATCTGCACTTCGGACCCATCACAACCTTTCATCCGGGACTAATACTCGCCAACATATTCGTTCCCCAGTAAGACATCTGTAACCTCGTCGAATCGGGGTTTCCAACAACGTTGTGTTTAAACAGACGACTAATTACCGAAGCAAGCATACAATCACCCTCTCCCTTCGACGCGTAAGATAAATGCGTAGGCTTGGAACCACATCTACTGCCTTCAGATTCACCCAGGTTGTTCGCGGCGTCTGGAAACATCATCGCGCGACCAAATCGGGAGTCCTTTTCATCATTTCCATCGTCCGGGCAGTTGAGAATGTACTCCCAAATTGAATGTCCTGCGAAATATATAACGCTCACATCAACAGCAGGAATAAAAGAATCGTATAATGGCTTAGAATCATGAAGCACAGTCCCGTTTGAAGTTTGAGGAAGGAGAACACCTTCGACCACTGTAGCATCATCGCCGAAAAGTTCAAACCGTCGCAGTAACTCACCTGGTACTTGATATCATCTGGCCACTTCGTTAAGCACACTAGAATCAACTTGACCTGAAAACCATCGACAAGTTGACTTGACCATGTTGTGCCGGTCTAAAAAAAGAGCCGGGCGTGCTCTCCGATAGCGTCAATCTCTGACGGCCGGAGAAGATAAGCAGCGACATTACCCTGCACATCAACATAGTTCCTGTGTGATAAACACGCAGGAAGTCTCCGCTGTCGCATTTGGTACTGCTCACATTTCTGCGACTCATCAGGCTCCACACCAGACTCAGTGTCCCACACTCCTGCATTCATTGGATTCCAATTGCCCGGGTTTATGAACATGCCTTCCACAGCGGTACTCATCTCTGACTTGCCAGGATTGTCTTCCGCAAGGACAGGGCAAGCGATACTTTCAAGAGTAATGTGCCGCCGACTCCGTGATGCCGCGAGCACGAAAACAGCTTTGGTTGGAGCGGCATAGCTTGCACTGCCTCCAGGATTAAGCTGCCGGATCTTCTGTTTTGGAGCGGGCCCCTTTTTTGATTTGGCGATAGCGGCGGAGTTATGGATACCTTTCGATGCACTTACTCCTCGCTTACGTGAGACGACAGTTTCAGACACATTTTCAGTGTTGGCCTTCGACCGAGAACGGGTTTTCTTCTTCGGCGGTTGCATCGGCTTCACACAGTCCCCAACCCTTTTCGACGTCGCAGATTTGTACCTGCTCGTTTCCTCTTCCGAGTACATTACAACAGATGGAACTGTAGGCAATGGTAACACTGCATCTGGTTTCGGAAGGAAGCGTGAGAAATCACTACATCGCTCTTCGCATTTGCGCAGTCGAACGCTGTCCGCCTGATATATCACCGCGAACATCCGTCCACACTTCACCGCCATGTCCTTTTGAGCGTCTTTGAAGGACGTAACTGCACGCTTCGCCATTTATTTCCAGTTCTCCGCCATAATATCGTACGTGAACGAATTCGGCTCCAATTCAGTGATGTGATGCAGTACGGAGTACAGCTCCAGACGCGCCAACTGTAGTGGCCGAGAACTAATCCCTATTCTCCTGTGCCTGACCTCTAAAGCCTGATTACGCTTAGTTGAATTGTACACCAAGCAATCCAAGTTTCCTTCAAAGTCGAGACTATCGTAGCAAGAGTGAAAAAGAGAACCACCCGAGCCATCACGTCGCAAGGTCCACGCCAACACATTTGACTTCAAAACATAAGCTGCGGCCGAACCTACAATTTCAAACGCCTGAATGAGAGTAAGATTATTACCCAAACACTCGGCCACTCCAGCGAAACCTTTCTCAACACCTCCTTGCTTCACACAAATGGCCCCAAACACATCCGCAAGAATTTTTGCCGAAGTGCGCAGCGTGGTAGTGTGTGGCTGTGGGACAGAATCAGTTCGCTCGGGCTTTGCTAGGTCGTTGTCAACCAAGCGCCTCTCAAGAGTCTTGAGGATACCCAGAAACTGCGTCGTGAACTTGCCCCCTGGCACCAATGCTCTTGTCTTGAAAAGAGTTATGCGAACAGATTCTAGCGAGCAGTAGAACGAGCAAGTCGATTTGCACTTATGGACAGGATACAATCCTTTCGGGACGTTTCAACAGAGGTGCTCCGCTGAAACGAGCAGCTCGTCAACCGCAGAGCCGCTTTCTGCATCGGGGGTGTACATGACAAGAATGCACGCGGAAGAAATGTTGCAAGTTGTCTGAAGAATGTGTTTGGTTTGCTCGTCATTAAGGGCGCTGAAGAATGCATTCTGAAGACCCGTCGCAGTCGTAATCCTGTCGAGAGATCCGTCAGCGTCCTCTTCGTCATGGGCCATAGCAAAGCGCCGCACAGACCGAACGGCATCACTCGCATTCATCGGCTTATATCTCTCTGGACCAGTTAGATAAGCTACAGAGCTCATGACGTCCATACGAGGTAAGCTCGGCGAGAATGGCTCCGATGAATACGAAACCCTTGCATCACTCGTGGTAAGTTTCTTCTCGACAAGGAGAGAGACATGGGCGCTAAGGAGGGTAATCTCACGCAACACACAGAACTTCACTCGCTCTCCACTTCTACAGAGTGCAGTTGACAGATTATTTTCAGCTACATTGGGATGAAATTGCGCCTCTTCAGTTTCTGCTGCTCTGACTTGCTTGCTCGAAGCAAGTTAACGAGACATCTGCCAGCGCAAGAGCCTCCTGCGCTACGCTTTATTCATCAGAAAGAGATCGAACGATGACAGCGTACTTTCTGTCTTGCCACATTGTTTTTCCTGCCAAGCCTACACCCGATATTTGACTTTCCCTGACCACCAAATGACAAGCAAGCTGTGGTAAGGGCCTGTTACTGAGGCAAATAGCCCATGGTATGGTCCGGACCATTCCCGGCGTGAAACTGAAGGATGGCATAGCGCCTAGATCGGACATCGTTTGGTCACGAGCGTGCGATATTGCTGCGATAACGTCAGAATCTGCCGGCACTTGGAAGCGGTAGTTAGAAAATAAAGAAATGAAAGAGCGCAAGGACACGGGATAGCTATCTGATGCGAGGCCGAGACGTGTCGATGGCTTGAGGGCAGGGTGGATAGGTGATGCCTGCGCGCTATTCAAAGAAGAACTTCATGCCGGTACCCTCAGCGGCGCAATGACTTGGCTTAGAGAAGAGACAAAGGAGTGTGGGCGTAGGCCGGAACGCGGTTAAGGGTGTTCGCCTCGCAAAAGACGACCAGAAAGCGCAGCCGCTGGAGAGAGGTGGAAGAGGGGGCGAGCTTGGTAAGGTCCCGCGGAAGTCAAGGCTTAGGACCGACAGAGTGCGAAGCCGCGATTGGCATGAGAGCTTACGAGGGCGCCGCCGCTGGCAATATGGGGTAGAGAGTGCGAGCTCCGAAAGGTTCCGCGGAAGTCAAGGCTTCCGACCGACCGAGTGCGAGTCTGAGAGGGTTCGATGGTTCGAGTTCAAGTGGCACTACCGTTTCGAAGCAGCGATTGCGTGTGGTCGCAGCGCGCGCGAATATTTGAGAGTGCGAGATGGCGAGGGTTGTCTTTGGGGAGATTGCTTACAGCGAAGTTTGAGTTGAGTCGACGGTCGAGAACCTGACAGTGTGAGAGGAAGCGTGTGTGCACGAGTTTTGATATAACCCCGTCGTTCGGAGGTGAAGATTGTTAGTAAATTATTGAGGCATGCCTCAAGCTTTACATTGGAGGACCACCCATAGGCGCCGCGCGCGGCGCAAGATTGGGCGCGCGGGCGTGCCTAATTTATTGCTTTGCTCATGCACGATACCAAACTCACCCCCGAAGGCCACCATTTGTCATTGCACCAGGAAATAGCTCCGCCCTCCATCATCGCTCCCAGCCCGTGACTCCATGTCGTACCTCCACCCCCTTGGCACTCCCAGCCCGTACCCTTGGACTTAGCTCCGCCCTCCCTTGGAGTCTTTGGACTCAACTCCAAATTCCCTACACGCTACTGAAACTACCTTCGCCCTCCATCATCATCCATCATCTAACTTGCGTACGCGACCACTTCTGACCCTTTCATGTTAAACCATGAATTAACACATCATAGCTCGAACTCTGTCCAAGAGAGGGCTCGTACGTTGGAAAAGTGGAAAAGAAGGTCTCAGCAGCATCCGCTTACGCACATACTTAAGCAGATGCTGTTGAGAATTATCAGAAAATGAAAATTATCTGAGAAGGCTCATGAGCCGGCTGCAAAACGGCCATTTTCCAGAAAGCAAAGTATTCGTGCATTAAAAGGCGCGCGCCTTTTCATCATAGTCTTCCATAGCATGTTTCGCATGTATATGCTTCTCTTAGATCTCGTCACCGCACCAAATACAGTAACAAATCTAGGAGAGGCAGCATCTGCTTCTCACATTATAATTAGTTCCGATCTTTCTTAATATGTTTGAACTTGCCACAGTGAGAATCAGATGCTGCTTCTCCTAGATTTCGTCACTGCACCCAACATCGTAACGAAAAGCGAAACGAAAACAGCTGTGAACAGGGAGGTAATAAATAAATTGAAACAAATCAAAAGCAATTACATATACATTAACAAAGACCGAAACCAACACTAAAGTGGCTGCTTCTACTAGATCTTGTCGCCCCACTACATATATTTATTAAAAGCGAAGCAAATGCAGTTTTGCCTAGACATTTTTGCCTCTCCTTGATCGTGCCACAACAGCTTTTCTTACCGTACTGGAATACTATGTTAAAATATCGACGAGCCCCGCGGCGTTTCTATGGATCTCAGTTTCGGGGAACGCAGTTGCCCAAATGCGTACGAGGCCAAGTAGCCCCAGCCCGCGAAGCGATCGTCCACCAGAACGCTTGGAGAAAATGACAGCGTTCAAGTTCGACAGCATATACTTAGCGTGTCTTGAAAAAGCAAACCCACACTTCCATGCTTTCATAGAAGCGCCTGAAAGTTATGCTTTGCGCTGGCTTGTGCAAGGAAGCAAAACATGCTACGTAAAAGTAATGACGAAAAGGCGCGAAAATTTTATTTGCTGCGAAACAGCTCATGAGCCTTCTCACATAATTTCCATTCGGTGAGGAGTAGATGCTGCTTCCACTAGAGCTCGTCACCACACCAAGTTCGACAGCATACATGAAGCGTGTCTTGATAAAGCAAACCCACACTTCCATGCTTTCTTATCAAAGCTTCAAAGTTATGCTTGGCGTCGGCTTGTGAAAGGATGCAAAACATGCTACGTAAAACTAATGACGAAAAGGCGCGAATAATTTGTTTCCTGCAAAACGGCTCATGAGCGTTCTCACATAATTTCCATTCAGTGAGGAGCAGGTGCTGCATCTCCTAGATCTCGTCACCGCACCAAATATAGTGACATATCCAGGAGAGGCTGGAATATTATGGTACAAAAAGAACGAGCCTCGCTGCGCGTCTGTGGATCTCTCCAGACCACGACGACATATTAACGACTGTGCCTGCACCCCCGTCAGTGGTTAGGATAGTCCAAGACCAAGATGGCATGGTTGGGAGAATTCCGTGCTTTTCTGACGCTGGGGCGGCTTAAAATAGCAAAAATGTGTATGATATTGCAAAACTCTTTAACATGACATTTTAATAAATTACACTGTAAGGATCTAGACCGTCTTCGCTTCCCAAAACTTAGTGTAAGCAGCTTCACTCCCAGTCTCGCACTCTCTCTCCCTCGCGCCCGCTGCCTCTCCACCCCGCTCACCCTCGCACGGTCGCGTCCTCATCACTGCCACGCAATCTCCCCCTTTCAAAACCTCTCCGCTTTGCTTTCGGTCGTAAGGAAGCCTGAACTTCCTCGGGACCTCGCCAAAACTCGCCCGAACCCCTTCTTGCCAGCGGCTGCGCCCTCTCTCCCTCTCACACGCAGCGTGGCTTCCCAATCTGTCGGTCGGACGCCTTGACCTACTCGCGACGTTACGGAGCTCGCCATCTCTACCCCATCTCTCCAGCGGCAGCGCCCTCTCTCCCTCTCACGCGCAGCGTGGCTTCGCACTCGGTCAATCGGAAGCCTTGTTATCCGCGGGACGTTGCGGAGCTCGCCCTCTCTACCCCATCTTGCCAGCGGCGGCGCCCGCCTAAGCTCTCACGCCCATCG
>JAULCF010197779.1:0-12238 GCA_032361265.1 Devaleraea mollis | reverse complement strand
TGACAGGAGTGGCAAGTAATCCAGACGAGCGTAGTAGAACCCTCGACGAGCGTGTGATTAGAATGCCAGACGGTGGGATTGGATCTTCTTTACTCAAATATCTCGTCATACATGTACCAGAAGAGACTAAAAAAGGAATAAGAGAAGTAGTCTTTGAAGATGCCGCCAATGCCAGAAAAGCAGAAGAGAAAGTGACAAATGTAGGCTATTCTTATGTCCGATATTCTTGTCTCCCTCGACTGCTAAAATACCACGCATCACCTGGAAAAAATAGGCTCGCAAATGATAACATAATTGTCTCAGCGATGCAGATTCTGCGAAGATACTGACCGGAGATCAAGAACTCGCTTCATATTTGTGACAGTTTTAAAATGGTAAACCTCGAGGGGCGGTACGCAAAAACCGAGGCAATAGCCACGGACCTTGTAGGTCCCCGCGGACAGACATCTGGCAGTAGGAGTACTGGAGAAGACAGGTGGACGGAAGAAAGGGACAAAGCATTTAACGAAGCCGACTTTAGCAGCAAGCAAAACAAGGATTTTGGAAATTTGGAAGTTTTGGACATGAAGGCAATCATTAAACCTTACAAACAGGGCACCAACCACTGGTGTGTAATCATAGCTGAGTTTGGCTTTGTAGCCATAGACTCTCCAAAATCGAAATCAACTTTTGAAGTCAAAGTCTCACTTTACATGCATGATCCGTACAAACCAAAACGCTCACGTTTGTCGCAGTTGAATATCTGCGTGCTGAAAAAATGGATAAAGTGCTCTTTGTTACGACACCAATTTATTCGGAAGTTCTTAGTGGAATTTATTATTGATGAAATCACGAGCCTGCGAGCTGAAGAGCTCTGTCTGCCAAAACAACCCACCAGCAATGGGACAGATTGTGGAATATACGCGATTTTGTATACCGCTGCACACATCGATCGATCAACTGTTTTGTATGCTGATCGTGTACGAAATGGCACAATCAATGCCTTTGAAGGACTAACAGGGCGAGGAAAAAGATCTCTAGCTCCTGATTATTTGAACTGGAATGTTTTAGAGGAGAGTATGGACGGTGAAATAGTCAGTCCTGTTCCGAGATTCATTGTTAATGCGAGGTACATAATTTTAAAAATTCTCGTTGCGTTCGGTGTCGAAGTTAGTACATAAAACTTTTGAGTAACGATATCGCATAAAGTAACAGTAGAATATCGTCAGTAAAAGGTTGACATTTGTGTAGGTGATGGACTATTCATAATAATTAGATAAGTAATATCATTGGCCGTGCAAAGGTGTGGTGAGAGAAGCGCGCACGTTATCACGACACATGTTCACTTTACTCCGTAGAAACAGCAACTGTCACATAGCATCATCGGCGGGGTTAAATTCTTGAACTGCGTCGTGGTCCGCAAGAGAAAAAGGGCGCCTTGAAAAGTTATTAGCCGGATATTGCCAAGTAGCTTTCATAGTTTCAGTCAGTAAGCGTTTAGCACGCAAGCGCCTACGCTCCACATCCTTTCGTTTTCCTAAAGCAGCGGCTCTGCATCAGGAGCTTAGCCCCGCTCCTCCGCAAACTCGAGGGCAGTCTCGACTTATGTCCGTATGGCTCCATGAACAGCCTCGGAATAGTCCTCCGTCCCGCCGTCGCGCGCATCGAGCACGTCGCGCGCCCCGTCTGTGACAGCGCCCACGGAGAACAAACACGGGAGAACGGCGTCGCTACCTCGACGAACGTTCTCGGCGGTACAGCGCAGGCTAGTCGTCGGGACGACGAAGTTCCTGCTGTCGCGCTCGGCGAGTGTTGCGAAGAATTAGCCAGCGGAGTCACAGCGCAGGCTCGTCGTCGTGACGGAGAAGTTCGCGCTGTCGCGCTCGGCGTGTGTTGCGAAGAAGTAGCGGGCGGCGTAGGGGACCTCTGCCACGCGGAGGAGGAGGCGTTTCGCAGTCATGGAGTGGGACGCTGCACGGACGAGGGTGGCTGAGGAGATGTGGGAGACATCGCGGGACAGTAGGAGGGGGTTGGGAGATAGGGCGGCGTCGGGGTGGGAGTTGGTCGTCGGGATGCAGAGGGCAGATGTGTTGTGAGTGAAGAAGATGAGGGGGTCGTAGTGGAGGAGGGCTTGCGGAGGAGGCGGAGAAAGTGTTGGGGAGTGAGAGTGGGGAGTCTCAGAGAGGGATAGACAGGTCAGGGCGGGGAGGAGGGTGAGGGCGCTGCGGGTTAGGTTCGGGGTTAGGAGCGGATGGTCCGAGGGCCATGAAGAGGTCGAGGGTATTGGTGAGGGTAAGGAAGATGACGAGGAATAGGAAGAGGGCGAGGGAAAGGAAGAGGAAGAGGAAGATGTGAAGGTGAGGATGGGGGCGAGTTTGGGCGGGTGGTGTGGGGGGGCGGGCGAGGGTGCGGAAAAAAGTAACGTGAAAGTATGGTTGGTGCGCGTGAAAGTATTAAAAATGTACAATAGAATTCGACAAAGTGTGGCCGTTGTAAGGCTTAGGATGGCCACCTGCAGGCACGAAGTTTCTGGCCGTTCTAAGGCTTAAAGATGGCCACAAAGTCAGTTATGCGAATCTGGCCATCCAAAGACTTACGATGGCCTGGCCATCGTAGCATTCCCCCCCCCGGGGGGGTGGGTTTAGCTAGTTTCCCATATCTGAGACCCCCAGCCACCCCACTCGTATCCGAGTTTCCCATAAATTGATGGTAAATGGCCCCGACAGTTGGACCCAAATAACTCAGCACCGAATTTAACTCGCCGCGGCGACGTCTACGTTTTTGAATGTTTTTTTGGGGGGGGAGGGGTTCAGGCTAGTTTACCATATCTGAGACCCCCCCACTCGCATCCGAGTTTCCCATAAATTGATAGTAAATAGAGCCCGACAGTGGGACCCAAATATTCCACCACCGAATTTAACCCGCCGCGGTGACGTCTACGTTTTTGAATGTTTTTTTGGGGGGGGCGGGCGCACCGCGTTCAAGGACGAAGGACTCTCTGCTCTCGTTCCGAAAGATAACAGAGTCGAGTTCCAGACGCTACTCGACGACCACCGCATCGTCTAACCGGCGGCCTTGCCGGTCATCATCTTCAGGAAGTAGCTCGTCATTGTAAACGATAAGTTGCGGCTACTCTTTTTGCATTTTGCGCCAAAGTCCTGTTGCCGTCGACCCGAAATATTTCTCGGCGGGCCTCGCGCTAAACACCGTTGGAAAGCTATTGATTTCAGCTTTCGAGCTGTATCTTCCGCGAGGCAAACGGAGCAATACAACTGCCGCGCCAAAGTTTTGAAGCCGCGTCACCACCCCTCCACTAAAAACCCGTCTCTGCCCCAAGTACACAAGTCTCACCCTCCCATAAGCAGAAAGATCGTAAACCCGCAAACAGCCAAAGTTGCACGCACACACTGTTTTTATAGTGGAACCTAAGTACAGTGGCCGCTCTCGCAATCTATTTTCACCTCGTACCCTTTAGCCATATCGCCAGAATGTACGAAGGTACATCACCCGTACCATATATTATATAATATATATTAGGGTTTTTTAATTAATAATAATATTATATATATCAGCCCGTCACTACAAAAAACAGTCGTGTATGCCCTCTGAAAGGCCTCCGCGTCCAATAATTGCCCCGAAATCGAAGGCCAGTTTCAAGTCAAAAAAGAAAAGAAAAAAACACTCCTAAAAGGCCGTACCGCCCCACCTCCATCATGCTCGCTTCTGTTTCCGTCGCACCGAAATGTTGATCGGCGGGACTCGCGCTAAACACCGTTGGAAAGCTACCGATCTCATATTTCCATTGGTATCATCCGCGAGGTAAACAGAGCAGTACAGCGGCAGCGGAGGTTTTTTAAAGCCGCCCCACTCCCGCAAATCCCCGATTTCGCGAAGATGACGGCCGACTCCAACCGGTCGGCGAATCCTCTTTCGGTGCCGCCGGCTCGATATTAAAACCTGATTTTAGAGCTAAAAGGCGCGGCGAACACGCTCTCGCTGTCTTCTTTGAGCCAGCTGGTCGCGTTCGCCGCGCTTTCGGACGATCAAAATGTTGACCGAAAATTGCAAATAAATTTCGGCTAACAAAACTCGACCTGCCCCGGCGTATTCGCACCACCCTAGTGCTTTACCGCGCAACTCATGAGTAACTCTTCGGTCCACGTTTCAAGCCCGAAAAAGATGCGGGGCGCTAGCGTGTCTCACAAAAAGATAGCGGCCGGAGGGTGTCCGCCAGCCGGTCCACTATTTTCCCAAACATCGGACCCGCCCGTCAACCGTGGACCGGTCTTTGCATCTTCCTTTGCCTGATTCCCGGAGCAAACGTTTTTTAGACGTTTGGGAGGGCAGGAAGAACGAATTCAGGGTTTTTAAGCTAGCGGCACACCTTCGAGCTTTGCGCTGGCTTTTAAAAGTTGATCCAATGTTTTGAATGCTTTTAACGCCACTTCTATCGCCTCGAAATCCACTTTAAACTATCGCCAGTGCTAAATCACCGAAGTCTGATGCTATTCCTGGACCCACAGTTCAATCTCCAAAAGAGTTTGCGGGTTTAGCTGCCGCCAAGAACAAATGGCGCGACATAAGGTCGACGCCGGTCGACACCGAAATGTGCATAAATGGACTCAAGCCCTAGGGCCGGTGGCTGCTGAAATGATGCTTGCCCTTTGTAGAGGAGCTATCAATAGGCGTCAGAGAGACCGTTGAGTCTATTTACGTCAACGGAATTGGACTCCGCGGCCTCTAAGACGCCCGGACGGCCTCATGGTCCCAGCCGGGTGGGGGCCCCAAAATCGGCACTTATAGAAACCGCCCTAGGCAGAGTCCGGGCATTCAATGTGCTCCGAACGGCCCAGAGAGCCGCTCTAGTAGGTTCTATCTACTTGGTTACGATTCTGAGCTCGAAAATGTGCGCGATCACTCCTTCATACAAACGCAGGCTCTAAGTCCTGGTCAGCAGGTCCCTTTATCATAACCTATACCGGCTGACGGAGATGAGACCGGTTTATGTCTAAACCAGCTCCGCTTGCCGCTGTAACACACCCTAAGACGTCCCAAGAGGCGTTTAGAGCAGCTAGAAGGTTTCTTTTTACCGTGCTTTAAAATATTGGTACAATTAGAGCACCATATCTGAAAATTGTCAAAATATCACATTCCTATACTCCCACCCTCCCCGGCTGCACCGCCGCCAACTGGCGCCAGCTTCCGTCCCAATTTATTTTAGAGGTGTTAGAGGAATCCTATATCTTTCATAAAAATCGTGCATCACCGCAGCCGGGCGCGTTTGAAACGCTTTTTTTCCATATCAACCTAAAAGTTGCAAATATAGGCCGTTGTTCTAGGTCACGTCTAGAAGTCGGCCAAAGAGCTCGCGTTCGCTTGAATCGAAAGAAAACGCTAAACCCGCCGGCAATATTTGCGGAAGTTCCTATGGCTTCAAAAATGTGCAAAGTTTTTGCACCCATCTTGCGCCATCTCCGAAAAAAACGACTCTGTGAGCTGGCAGGTACTCATACCGGCCAGACCCCTAGGGCCGACAAAGACGCCAAAATTTAATTCAGCCCAAAACTCTTGCCACAGTGTTCAGGGGAATCTAGTAGAGGTTCCCATGCAGTTTGTGTTTTGGTACTTTATCTTTTTCCGCCAAGTTTTTATAGTATTCAAATATAGCCCTTATGTGCCATTAGACGATAAGGGCAACTATTCATTGCCTATCTGAAATGCTAAAATTTACCACCGTCATATTTAGTTCAATATAGCTCATAGATAACCTGGGAGTCCTAGTTTCCGGACCCCAAAGCCCCCATAGGCCCCGTTGGCCAGAAACGTATATACAGCTATATCGCGAATACCGTTTTCATACTTGTCCGATGAAGCTGAAAATTTGTGGGGATCTCTAGAATAGTACTAGCTACCATGTTTAATGGAAAGTGTAGTACATGATTGCTCTCGAAGATGTATAGCAAAAACCAGCCCTGAAACATGGGAGGAGGGCGGGCGCAAAATCTGTCGATTTTTTCATGCCAAGAATTGACAGAAAAAGTACTGTCGTCGCCGAAATATAAACCCGCATTCCAAGCGACAACTTTAATTACTTTTTAAAAGGTCTCTTAAAGATATTCAAGGAGTGCGGGGTTATGCGCTTGCCTATTTACCTCTCCAATAATTACGCAGTAAAATCTGTTCAATATTTTTCATACCAAGAAATTGGTAGAAAATTCGCGCGCATCGCCGGCGATTCACCCCGAATTCCATGCGAACACCTTTAATACTTTCTTAATAGGTCTGTAAAATTATTCAAGGAATATGGGGTCACTAGATTGCGTACTTGCGTCTCCAATAATTATGCAGTAAAATATGTCCTATTTTTCATATCATCCAGTTGACGGGAAAATTCGATGGTCGCCAGCCGGCGTATCGGGCACTCCACCAGTGCCTCGCAATGCTCTTTCAGGACACACGAATAGTGTTTGAGAAGTGCTTCATGCTAAAATAAGCCCGTAATCTTGTGCTGGGCACTGTGTTTCTGACGACCTACGTAAATCCGAATATCAGACCACTGGTGCTCTCTGAGCGTCCTGACGGTGGTGAGGGTTAACTAGAAAGGTCTAGCACTATTTTACATAAATCAATAGCCTTCTCGCCTCGATTTGAGAAGAGTTTGAGGTGCGCGGAGGCCTGTGAAAGTTTTGCCGTCTATGTTTCAGTTGTAAAAATATATACGAGTAAAACCATAACTTTATCAGTATGCTAAGTTGTTTTGCGTGTTATGCGTGTTAAAAGCCACTTCGTAGCTGTGTTCCAAACATAAATTTTAGTATTAAGAGATAGCATCGAAGATGTGAGAGTGGAACTACTAGCGCTGAGCGGCTGCTACAACTAAATAATAAAAAAAGCAAATTTTGGCATGAAGCGCCTAAGATTGATGTAAAAAGAAAGCAACTAATTTGATGTGCAAAAGGCCAAGGGCTCCGCCCCAATGAGGGTTCCGAATCCCAGGAGGTCAGCTATGGTAGTGGGGATCCCACAGGTTATTATACGGGGGGAAGAAATGCGAACGAAGAGAAACATAACTCAGCCCATGAAAACGAAATGCGCACCTGGGCAGAGTCCCCAGGTGGCGAAACGGCGCGACAGCATATCACTGGCTGCCGCGCCCACGGTACACGGTTTATCCGTCGATGCTGCGGCCACCCACAAGCGTGCACGGCAGGGATTTTTGCCTGCAGCGCTGGGTGGCCAAACTCTCGTCTCAAAGTAAAAAATATTGCCTCCGGGAGCGGGAGGCCGGGAGCGGGAGACCGGGAGCGGGAGGCCGGAAGCAGGAGGCCAGAAGCGGGAGACCGGGAGAGGGAGGCCGGGAGCGTTGGTCAACTGCGCCGGCTTAGCCGCGCCTCGTGCAAGATTAATCTTGTAATGGAAACGCGATAAAGTCGACGCGAGCCGTCTCTGACGACCGCGTGAAGACGCCCCGATTACGATAAATCGTAATATGAGGAGGCCCTCAGAGGCGTGGCTTGTTACTTTCTGCGGCGGGAGGGTGTTTGCAGAAGAGCAATGGGCCTGACCAAGCAGGCTGGTTGTGCGCGACGAGAGAGCGTTGTGAAAGTTAGCTTACAATTAAAGTTAGCTTACAGTGATCGTTCTTGAACAGAATTGGTTACGGTTGTGTTCTGCGCTTGGTATGACAATACTTTCATAAACTATATGATAGATTTGTCATTCATTTCAGTCGGAAAACGTCATAAGGCCTATAATTTTAAATAAAACGTATGGCAGATAAGCTGTGAAGCCTTTTTTCCTCACACTGCCAGTGTGAGGAAAAAAGGCTTCACAGCTTATCTGTCATACTTTTTATTCAATAAAGTCAGTGACTTGGGGTCAATTACCTTTGCAATCAAGTATCGGCACCGTCTGTGTAACTCGGTTGGACTTCCAATATTTTGGGATTTATTTACAGGTTATCCACTACTTACATTACAAACGAAGCGCATGCGTACACGAAGTACATGATGGCGCACTGTAGCCGCGCAGACGGTTCTCATAAATTAAACTGTACTGTTGTACACTATATTTATGGAAATAATGCCACTGTTCACTAAAAATGTGGAAGTATTGCCACTATTAACACTATATCCATGGCAATACACTGTGCTCATTGACGCGAGATTAAATCTCATAGCGCAACTCTCTGCTATTGTACCCATAGCGTAGCTCTAATACTAAACAGTTCCTCATAATTACCCATTCTATGAGGAATGTGCCTTTTTACTGCCCATCGTACTGCACCGTGTCGACACGACAGCTGATCTGGCGGTGTCACCGTAGTACGGTCTGAACTGTATTCTCCCCACTGTTTTTGCCACCCCTCTTAGTTTGCATGGAAAGCGCCCTTTCCTCGCCGTCGCACAAATGGTTGGCACACATTGTCCGCGCCGTGGCATATGCGTGCTTATTACTGAAAAGACCCTTTTTGGTACACCCCTGCCTGTTTTTTGCGATGATACAACGGTTTACCGCTCTAAAACCGGTTACTATGAGACAATTAAAGACCAGCAAAGCACAAATTCGCGCAGGGCATGGCATAAACTGGCTGCCGTACCTAGTTTATGTACCGATGTCTTGCCGACCTTCTGTATCAAAACATCCTCCGCCGCCTCCAGCGCGCCCTCCGAGTCAACGATCGCCTCAAACCCCGCCAAATCCACCGCCGAGCGGCCCTTTTTATTCCTCTCAACCTTCCACTACACCACCCTGCTTTCCACCCTTCCATCTGCGCTCTAGCGCCACCGGCGGCGCTATGAATCGAGTCCGGTCCTGCGCGCAATGCCAAAATCGACGCTAACCTTCTTTATTTTCTACAGGGATTGGTGAGGGAAGTTACTAGTGGCAATTGCAATGGGTACGGAACTTTCCGTGACTTGCAATTATATCGGCCGCCAGTTCACCTCCCGCGAAGCGATGCTAAGTTTTGGGCTTCGGCTTTAAAAAAAGCATCGCTACGCGGGTCTCGAATATCGGCTTTAGTATTTTTAATATGCAAACAATAAGCAACGCTCTTGTCGAGGCACGCTGAGCCGGGGTATCAACCCCGCGACTCTACAGCGTGCATCGATGAACAGCCTAAACGTTTGGTACTGCCCTTTTCGTAGGACAGCAAAAAAGTTGCGCGAAAGCCTTGTTACTAAAAACATACCAGTACCGTGATAAGCAAAGTTCCGTCGCTTTTTAAAAAAACCAGGACCGTGCAGAAGCTCATGCAAATTTGCGCGCCGGTGCAAGTCGCGCGGCGCATTGAGTTTGTAAACCCAGGGCACTGCGCGACTTGCACAGGCACACAAATTTGCAATTAAAAGCTATGCAATTTAACCAAGCTAGAGCTATACTAATAAAGCTGTACGGCAAGGACGATGTAAATATCAAAAAGCACCAAGCTCAAGCTGGTTTGCCTTACAAAATTCGATTCCAAAGCGACTCTCTGAGGCGTTTTATTAACTAAAATCTAATCTTTTACGCATACTGCGACTTGGTGATTCATCACGGAAGCCTGCATATCCTTTAGGGGTAATTTCGTTTAGGCTCGTATTAATTTTGGCATAACTTGTGGGGTTCGCGAGGCGCAGAATCCCGGGGGCCATGGTCCCGTTTTGGCGCACGGTGATCGCAGCCTGTACGCCCTGAAAGGGCGAAGAAGATTGACTTCCGCCCTAAAACGGAACGTAGGTACGTACTATAAGGGTCAGACTTAACCTTTTTAGAAAAATACTGTACGCATTACGGTCGCTTAGCTTATGGACGAATGAACCCGTACTTTCAATAAGTATGGGCCCCCACCTACGGTGCCTTAGCTTATGGGACGCAAAGGTATGATAGGAACCGTGCGCGTTTCTTCTCACGCTGTTCTTGATCGTCGCTGTTTTTCCAGTATTCACTGTAAGCACATGCGATTGATTTGAATAGAAATGTGCGCAAACTTAACAAAACTGCCCGCCTTTAAGATTCACCGTATAAACCCCTAAACCCCTAAACCCCTAAACCCCATCCACTAGCATACTTAAGCTTCTACCTCTCTCCAGCCACCTTACGCCCCCAGAAAACGCCTCAACGACAACTCCCCCTCCACCATCACTGCACCTCCCTCCCCTCATAGTCTGAGTGCCTCGCTGCCTGTACGCGCCCTAGGTAAGTTGCGGGCGCGCTCGCCGTCTCTTCGACCTCGTTTCATTATCTAACTGTTTAATTTTCTCGTGGTTTTTACAGTCTATTGCCTATCGATAAGGCGCTCTCCTTCCTCCTCTGCCTTCGCAAAGGCGCTCGCTATCCCCACCATTTCGATAGATATCTAAATCAAGACATCGCCCATCCCCCGCCTCGAAAGGATCTCGGCATCACCCATTTTTCCAGCCACCGACGGCATCAAAGTTTTCCAGAGCCTAGTAGTGTTGAGTTCTGTTACCGAGGGACGAGCGCGAGGCAGCCGCCAGCATGCTCTCCACTCAGAACCTCCTGCTCAATAATTCCACCGTCGGCTTTATAAGGTATAAACAAGCAGTTTTGATGATGATGGTAGTGGGAGCTCCGAGCTTGTCGGTAGTAAATTACTATAGTAATTTTATTATTATGTATCTGCTTTGGAGCGATATTATTGTCTTGTACGAAATAAAACTAACGGCTTGTCCACTGTGTACCACTTTCTCGTCACTTTGAAATATAATTTTAGATAGGAGCACTGTGTTCGCATGTAAAGGAGCCTTTCGTGTCATAGTGTAGTACGCTGCCGGCGCGCAACACGTTCGGAAGTTGCCACAATTATATTTATTTCGAACCGTAAGTCGGTCCGAGAATGCTCCGGGAAGAACAGCAAAAGACTTTGACGTGCAGATATTAGAAGAAGTTACTAGATGTATAGTTTTGTTTTATATTTGCGATGCGTTTGAAGTGAAGTAAGTCTTTATAGTTTCGTTCTCTTTTAAAGTTTAAGATATGATGTGGTATTGCTGGATATCGCACGTCACGTTCAAGGCCATTTTCAGTATTACGGCATCCGACCCGGCCGGCAACTTTCCAATTTTGGCTGGTCAGAATTCGAAAGAGATGTCGAAACGTTGGCCAGTACACATTATCGATTGTACTGTACGGTCGTTGCTATTAGTGGTTGCGTGTTTGCAACTTGGGTATGATACAGTGTCGTGCTTGGCCCATAAACAGGAACGCACCTGATTTGCGTTAATTATCGTATGAGTCTTGCGTTCCTTTATCACACATTATGATTTTTTTTGAAATCGTTGACGTTATACGTTACTTTAGGTAAAGCCCCGACGTTCTTTTTTGTATTGACATGTGTTAATTAAGGATGTTTTTAGAAAATTACTGTAAGCAGTTGTCGCGGCCGTGTCAGGCCCCCGCCCCCCACCACTCGTATCCGAGTTTCCCATAAATTGCACTAGAGCGACAAACCCAACAGTTTTTACGATATTATCATAAACTGTCTGCGAAAAAAATAGTAAAAAAAAGAAAAATGAAATTATCACACACCCATACCCGACAGAATACGTCTCATTCCTCACGTTAAATGACGCGAACGATGACTGTACGTTTTCGTAATTAGCCACGTGACATAAAACGTAGACCATCCGTGTTTTTGACGTACACTGGTATAAGAAAAACCTGTCTGGCATACACGGATAGCGCAGACCGAGCCAATGCGATATAATCAACGGGCATATGCGATGTTTCTCACAACTGGAGTACCTTAATTTCGACAAAGCGTTTACGATAATATGGCAGAAGTTTTGTCGATTTTAAGGTACTCGACTTGTGATATTGTCGCATAGAAGTCCCATTTTCGTTGGATCTCTGTCAACGATAATGGAACCTACAGGCATCAGAAAGTATGCTACTCAGATATATCTGAGCAGCACACTTTCCGATGCATGTAGGTCACAATATTCTTTGCGCTACGGAGTAGCAACTGCGGATATGCTACTGCGGAGTATCTACGGTAGAGTAGCTACTCCGCGTTAGCTAATCCGCAGAAAATATTGCAAAGCAGGTACTGCTTTTTTTGTGACGAGCACAGCTCGCAGTATGCGTCGTCGTAGGTGCGCGCCTCGTCGGCGACGACGCCGCGACACAAGGCACATGGCTTTGTGAGGTTTGGCGATGGCTCATGAGGCATCGCCAAACTCATGAAACTGAATATGTTTCGCCGCGATAGCTGTAACAGTAGTTCTTCTATAGCTATCACAGCGAAAAAATATCT
>JAULCF010196668.1:0-12239 GCA_032361265.1 Devaleraea mollis | reverse complement strand
CGTTGGCCACTTGCGTTAATTTTGGTAAAACTCCGACGATAGTTTTGGTATTTGACTTACGTTAAATAAAGCAAATTTAAAAAAACTGTTGGGTTTTGTCGCTCTAGTGGACTTAAAGTGGGGATGGCAGGCAGCTTTAAGATAGTGCAAATGTTCTGCCGTTTTCTCTGTATCAACGCGAGCCTCCCTGAGGCAAGTATTTTTAAGAGCACTGCATGCGTTACTGTCACCAAAATAAGGCTTAGAGGCAGTTCGTATTGATGCATTTGAAGAGGCCAGCCGCGACAACATACGGGCCGTCGTGCGGAACGGCAAACGCGTGGCTCTTCAAAGATGAGCTTCCACTGACGCCTGTGGTAGAAAACAGCTTTACTTGCACTGCGTAAAGCAGATGACTCTGGATAGCTAAACTGTTTAGCAGAGAGGGAGGGTTTGCGATAATAGATGGGAGAGGGACGCCAGAATCAAAATCAATGTATCCTGTGTGATTCTTTGAATTTTGATTCAGACAAGCCTTAAAAAAGAAGGCAGTCTCATTCGCAAAATCAACCAAAGCCGGAGATACAGCTGCAAAGTTACCGTAGCTGAGTTTGAAGACTTTTTGTGCCAATTGAGCGATGGAGGAGAGGGAAGAGTATTTTAATGAACACTCAGAGTCGGCAGCATGCTTGAAATGTGCTACGCGTGAAGCGAGGAGGGAATGACAGGCTAAATTCGACATTAGAGGATCTGAATTCCACTTGGAAACCTTGCCACAAACAGCAAAGTCTCAGCGCATGTAGACCGGCGCAACCCTTGCCCAAAAAAACAGCGATAGCGGCGAGTATTTACGGAGAGTGGAAGAACTTCAGCTCGTAGATGTCCGCCTCGTGCTCATGCGGCAAACCGCTCGTGACATGATAGCGCAGGACTGCGGCGTGCGGGCAGCCATTCGTACCGACGAACGACCTGTGCACCAGCAGCGTACCCGGATACTATTTGCGTGTAGGCAACTCTTGCGCGTAGATCTAGTTGAGGGAAAGGCAATGGAGATACACTTCGTAACGAGGAGGTGCAGCAATAAACGAACCGAAATCACGACCGGCCGCGACGCCGCACCCTCCACAGCGCCCTCGTTCCCCTCCTCTCCCGCGCCCACGTCCTCTCACATGCCCTCGCCCACGCGGAAGCGCTTGTCCACTCGTACGACGTCACGCACGACCGCGCTCTCGCATACGACCGCCTCCATTATCAACTTCATCCCTGGTGTCTTTATCTTCCCACTCATCTTCTTCTCCAAGCAAAACACTCGACCAGGCCCAGTTCCACCACGCCTCACACCACACCTCACTCCGACACGCGCTCTTAAAAAAACCCTTCTTCTCGAACTCCATCACCCTCACATTCTTTAATATCAGAAAAACGAACAGTAACATTAGCAGCAATGTCCCTCCCAAGCCCACGACCATGCCCTCGTCCTTTTTCCATGCATTGACCACGCCTACGCTCGCGCTCACTTCCTCTCCCACCCCTTCCCCCTCTTCCCCTAACATCACGACCAATCCCACCAGCCGCCGCATTTGGCAAATATGAACCAGAAGAGGTGGCGCCGCGAGGTCGAGAGCTCGCGAGTTGCGTCCTGACGGGCTCGCCATAGAAGTATGTCTTTTCTACGCCGCCGAGCGAGAGGCCGAGGTCGCCGCCGTCGTCGTCGTCGCTGTCGGTGGAATCTGGGGCGACGTCGCGAAGGTCGAGGAGCTCTTCGATGTCGTCAAAAGGCTCATCGCCTTCGCCGCGGCGACCACGGCGGGGCTTGGCGTCGGCGCGCGAGACGTCACTATCGCCGCGGCGACCGCGGCGGGGCTTTTCGCCGACACGCGCGACGTCTTTGTCGCTGGAGACGTTTTCGATGTCGCTGCTGACGTCCGATGCGGATCCTGGCCAGTCTTGATATCCTTCATCATCGCTGTCGTCCGAACCGCTACCAACTCCTCCACCACCACTGCCCCCACCAACGCCCCCAGAGGCGGAACCAACAGTCAGAAGATGCGCCTGTTCGAAAAGATTCACGAGATCTTCATGGCAATTCAAAAGTTACGCGCGATCCTCGACCGCGGAATGCGTCGCAGATTGGCGCAGATCGGAAGCTGCAATTCTATTGATGACACGTGGCAAGCCAGTGACGTCAGAATCTCTCAATTTTACCTTAACTGTCGACTTTTTAGTCTTTTTGCTCGCGTAACCGCGTCAGCGTTCCGTTGTGCTCTGTATTCATTACACACAGCTTCATTACGTGCGCTTTCTGCAGCAGCGTTCAGGTTGGGCCTGTAATCCAACCGATGTTCGTACATTTCCTGCGGGGTCTGAGCGGGTGGAGCTGGAGATGGTTGGCGTGTCTGTACTTACAAACTTTGAAGAGCTTCTGCTTGCTGTTGCGCCCGATCGGCTCAAATATACGGCAGATACCTCTAAGGCGAGTACCTCGAAAAGCCCTTTTTCGCTTAAGCTATACTTTCTCGTCGGTAAGCGGCTTCCTGTGGGGTGAAGCGCGCGGTACACTCTTTCTTTCCATGCGCTTTAATTTCCTGACGGGAAGTGGATTTCTCAGGCTGAAGTTCTGCCACGCGTGCCTTTTTTGCACCCGCTCTGTTAACCCGTCGAGTCTCGGCTTTCTCAGGTGATATTTGTGCAACGCACAAGCGCTGAGCTTCTGTCGAGGCTTCTTTATGGGATTTCTGTTGCTCCGGTGCGTTTTCCGCCGCACGAACCGGACCGTCTCGATAACGTCTTGCGGCAGCGACCTATTTCTCTTTTCGAGCCTTTTATTTGCTTCTAACTGCGTCTTCTTATTCGTTGTGCCTAGGAGCTGCCCGACTGGACGGAGTGACGAGAAGAGCGTCGAAGCACGCGGCGATGCCCAGGAGTAGTTCATCTCGCCGTTACCCGCTCTTTTTCTCACATCTATTCTCACCCGCGCCTCCAGGCTCTCCCTCACCTTAAGTCTCTCCCTCGCCTCCCTCGCTCCTGCTTGAAAGAATGGGTTGGCCTCTGGCAAACGGAAGGCGGAAGTTACTGCAGTTGGGAGGTTTGGGATGGGTATTAGTCCCTACCGCTCTCAAAGTGCCCCATATCTTCCTACATGACTCAACTGCGAGCTCGGCCGGGTTAATTCCGCCGAGTCTTTCTCGAACCCCCCCACCAACCCCTTTCTTAATTCACCCTCCTAACCTTCAGGCCCAAGTAAGCACACTCAAAAGAACCAAACACAGCCAACCACACCTCCACAACCACACTCAGGCCAACGTTCAACAGCAATGGTGGCAAACCTTGCCACCGTTTCTTTAAATTTCTTCTTCCCCCCCATTTTCCCCACTCGCCAAACTGTCACTCCCACCCTTTTAAGCTCCCACTAAACGATTTCTCCGCCTCTCCACAGCGTCCGAAAGCATCACTAAGCTGTTACGAATCCATACGCATCACAAGAACGCTTCGCACCGTCACATGATGACGGTCAAGTCCTTATCGGCGCCGTCGGCGCCGCGCGGTGGATTATTGTTCGCCGCGTTGCGCGGGAGAGCCGCTGAGGTCCCAGGATGCTTCGATGGCACGCGTCAGGCCCGAAAGGCGGGCTGGAGCCGAGGCGTGCGTGATAATACTCTTTGGGCCGGTGGTAATCGCGGCCGCCGCCCGCATGATGGCGAGAATTACAGAGATTGTGAAGATGGCGAGGGCGGCGTTGCGCGGGGTGGGAAAGGGCAAGGCCGCGGCTGCGCCTCTTCGGGACGGAGTCTGTTCGGTGGCTAGATAAATGTAGCAATTTATACTAAATTAGCTTCGCCGCAAAATAATACACTGCGCATTAGCAGCCCAGATGCAGTGACAAATTCTAGATTAGAGTCTTTTTTGATAATCTCTTTGTGGACGAGCATTGGCGCTTCGCTACGCGTCGGGCGCATTCTTCCAGATGCACTTTCGCTTATTCTGCGCATCAGCCGAAGACATCGAAGAGCATGGGTGGTAATTTAAAGCCCAACTAGGACTCATTCTCAGCCAAGACCTAAGACAATACATTTTGCGGAAAGACTTCTTCCCAGACTTTATCACCTTCGATTTGAAAATCTTCCATTTCGTTTTCTTTCCGGTCAGCGTCAGATCGTCGAAAGAGGAAGCGCTATTCTTAGCCTGCGCCATTCCGTTGCTTTTCGTGAGACGAAAAGGGCCAGTTAACATAGAGTAGAGTACAGCACAGTGGGTAGAGGTGAAACTTCTGCGTACTGCACATTACACACTGTACATTTGTCAAGTCGTTCAGCGTGGAAATACTACCAAAATCATTTCATTCCTTACAGTAAAAGTTTCAAAACGGACAATTAACACTCACCCTATAGCCACAACTGCCAAAAATAGCGATGGAAAAGGGTGTTGCGGATATCGAAGAGAGAAAGAGAGAAATATTTTTATACTTTTTTGGTTTGCAAGATCAACCACTAATGCTGATATCGAATAATTACTCTGTTATCATTGTTCAAATATTTACAAGTAAATATTATTTACTTATTAATACTCTGTTAGTGGTGCACCATGCAAGCATCCGGCTGGTTAAAGTGTATGCGACGCCGAGCGCTTCCGGATGAGACTGGGAGGATATTATTGTGGAGCTTAAGCGCCTCTGTGCCAAAGGAGGCAGGATGATTGTATGCGGAGTTCTCAATCTGAACCACCCATCGTGGAGCCCTTTTTGCCAAACGACATGCAGAAAGCACTCCAAGCATTTATCACGCCTCTAAAGCGAATAAACCCTCGCGCTTCTGTCGGTGAGGTTGCAAAGAGACTACCCAAAAGCAGAGGAAGGCGGCAGCGCAACGCCATCTTTGTTCTGCGTGCGCCGAAGGAGTGAGCAACATCTTTATGGCAGAATATGGAAGCATGGCGGTATCAACAATTGATCTCATGCTCTTCTCGGCATGGAAGGGAAACACGTCGACCCATCCCGGCCATGCTCAAGTCGCCGGCGGCCTGTGCAAGGGACCATATCCCCATTGCAATGACGACATCACTGCGAGGCGTGCAGAGCGGGCGTCCGAAGGAACTGTTCCCTCCCACGTCGCACAGGATGATCGATGGATCTTTAGAATCGGCAGCGACGCTGTTCTGGGCTGAGCTGCCGTGTGTGGCGGCAAAGCCGAGGTCTT
This sequence comes from Devaleraea mollis, assembly GCA_032361265.1. Lineage (NCBI taxonomy): Eukaryota > Rhodophyta > Florideophyceae > Palmariales > Palmariaceae > Devaleraea > Devaleraea mollis. The sequence goes on along the minus strand of JAULCF010196668.1, from coordinate 7,068 downwards.
GAGTATCAAATATTTCTTTTCATAACCATGTTGAGGAGCTGCAATCCTTGACGTGCAAGGCCCGGATGCCGATATTTAAGCCAATGACGCAGCGACGCACGGCGGTGTGGTCAGCCACAGCGGATATTGTTGCTAAGTAGAGATCTAAAGTGGTCAGAATAGCGCTAAGCGTCACTGAAAAAGCGTCTGACTAGATTGATCAGAGGCGTCTAGAACGTGAAGTCATTAAGTGTTTCGTGTGAGAAAAGGCGCACCTCCTCAAGCCGGTTGCTGTGGCTAACATGAGAATTTTGGCCAGCTCACTCTCCCTCGTCAACGTTGCAGCGAGGATCAAAAAGGTGCACGCTGCGACGGATGACGCGAGAAGTATAGGTGACGAGCTCAAGACGCGAGACTTTACGGAGTTGTTAACGGACAAGCCTGATCTTGCTATGAAAGTACACACCGTCGATATAAATGAAAAATCTATCGAAAGACTGTCAACCGATCTAGGAAAGGCAAAGCTTCTAGACCGGACGGAGTTCCCACGGAGATACTCCGTATATGCCAGCCGGGCTTCGCCGATCTGCCTTTTTGAAGTATTCGCTGCTGGTAATTATTCGCTGCGGGAGCGAGGCTGCGCTGTGTGATGAAGAATTAGTATTTTTAATCCTCATCCCTATCTTCAAGATGAAAGGGTTGATTGCCGTGCCGGCTAACCATCGCCCGCTGCGACCAAATCCTCATCCCCCGGAAGATCTTTGAGATGAGAAAGGCGATGTGATTAGTTACGGAGAGAACGGACAAACTCGAGCAATTTAGTTTTAACGAGAAGTCCACGGAGTCGACGCCAATCGCGATTGTCGTATCTGCAGCCTCACTGCGGTAAGTTATAAATGCTCCGCTTGATCTCATCAAATATTACGAACTGGTCCAGAGGGATCAAGTCATGGTCATCGTCGATGAGGAGCACAGCGCCGAGACTGCAGGAATTGTGGAAACGCTCTTGCGGACGTCTGCAGTGATTACATCCGGAAATGAAACCAAGCTACGGAAGATAGTGAATGAAGGGCTGACGCAGGGGGCTATCCTCGCCTGCCCTGTACAACATGACGGCCAGCGTATCACTACGGCACGTGCTAAATGCGTTTATGATTGTGGACGACTGCAACTGCCCATCGCCTCTGAAGCCGTTTCCGAGGACGTTTCTCTGCAGTTGGCGAGCGATGTAGCCGCAGCGGTATCGCTGCGAGCAGGGGGCGGCTGGGCAGCCGACATTCTCATGAAGCTGAGCCTATAGATTGGCAAGTCAACGGAGCTGAAAGAAATTGGATACCAACAATGTTTATAGGGACGCCGTCGACACAGTCGACGAAGACATCGCCGACACCTCAAACGCCGAAGCCGCGTCAACCACTACTCATGCGTATGTCGCAGACGAGAGCGACGAGGATTGGAGAGATTAGGCGCAGCCCCATGCTTTCACACATTGTGAATAGTGCCAGCCCCAATGTTGAAGCTCGTTCACGTGCTGCTGGCCTGGAAGAAGGGGTCAATATGTGTACAGACTGCTAAGAAGATGGGTATGCCCGTAGTCACGATCGATCGGACGAAGCGGAAGATCTCAACCCAGGAAGACGCGTCGGACGCCCCGCAGACTGCGACGCTGACGACGGCGACATGTCAGAAATTGTCGCCGCCATTGATGTCTTTGACCTTGCTACGATGAAGACATCGCTCCTCTCGCCGAGGACCTCCGGGGCCCTGCACGCAGACTCAGATGCCTCCGACACCGCCTCAAACGCCTGTGCTTCTGTCGTAGTCTTATCGGAGCACGTCAGCGCCAACCACCCGTTTGCCACCGAGCGCGCCCGACGTACAAGCAATAATGTCGCCGCCGACCGCGCCCAAGCCGGCTTCAAGGTCGTCTGGGTGGTCAAAGCTCTTGACGCCTGCTTCGAACGAAATCACCACCCACTCGAAGCGAGCATCAGTTTTTACATTGCCCTCGATCAGGGCATCCAGTCTGATGATGGTGATATCAGCCCTGAACTGCGCCGGGACGACCAAGACAGAGACGCAGCGAGTCATCTATCGCGGTGAAAGTCTCTGACACACTCCCGCGCAGGGCCGAAACCTTTCGAAACGTTTTCAAGGACCCCACACCATCCGAAAAGCCGCACGACCTTCTCAGGGACTTCTCTGCTCAGCTATCCGCAGAGGAGAACAATTTCGACACCTCAATGGCGGTGGTGTCCGCACCGGTATCGTCTGACGTCGACATAGATGCCCAAAATCCCCATGACCGTACAGCAGAGCACTCCACAAGGCCGAACGGCATGGAGCTCTTCAACATGGCAGACATCAACCAAGAAAGCCCCGCTGCAGACGCCCCGCCTCCGTCTCCGCCATAAGCAGCTTATCTCGCAGAAATGACAACAGCCGACGCTGCGCTCTCGGCCATGATGAGCGAAACGCCTCTAACGAGCACGAATGAGAAGGACAGCCTATGCCAGTTCTTTCTTTTACAAAGCTACTTCCACCGACATGAATAAGACACTTGCAAACAAAAAACACTCTCCCACTACTCTCATTCGCACAGCTCCCTCAGATCTATCTATCCAACGAAAACGCCTTCTATCCATCCGTATTTGGCTCCTCAGGCCCATTCTTAATACCTTTCAGCCTTTTTCCGCTTCTCGCGCGCTCGGCTGAGCTCGCGCTTCGACGTAAGGGGTTGTCGCATCCAGCGACATCAGCTGCACCTTCGGTGGTCTTGCGGGGGAATATTTCAGAGAAAGGCTTACATCGGTCACGCTTCCCACGTCCTTCCTGCGCAAATGAACTTGTAATTAACTCGATTCGATGTTTCCGTTCTTTATTTAAGCCCGCTATGGCATTGGGTGAGTATTCTTCTGGCGAAGAGAAGACTCGACCTCTTAGCGATCGCAATTACGAATTCTACAGGGGCTATTCAAGAACAAGATCAAGACCAAGCTCAAGACCAAGATCAAGACCTTAAGACCACCCGCCTTCAGCGCCCACAACAAGACCGTCTCCATGACCCAGCCAAAATCTAATGCACCACAGATTGCAGTGACTCCCCCTCGCTTTTCCTGCACATTCACATCGTGCAGGAGGATAGAAGAGAGTCCCAGAACTTTCACCACCTGGTACTCGTGCGACACACACGTCAGGCGTTTTCATCTTTCCACTTCCACGTTCATAGCCTCCCTGACGATCGCGCAGGTCGGCGTCTTTAAGGAAGCACTCGAAGCTCGCAGTAAACTCCTCTGCTACCGATGCGCAACCGTCATGGGAAAGAGACATCATTTTTCCGCTTACGCACCTTGCAACAACACTACGCCTTCCCCCATCCGGGCCATATCCCCAGCCTGGAAGGGCGACAGCCTTCCAGTGCCGCCACGCACGAAGAGAAAATTGAAGGCTTCTTTGCTCACCGAGCTAAACTCCGCGCTGACACAACTAGCCCCCACTGCTTACCCACCAACCGCATCCCTGGTCGCGGCCACCCTTTTATCGCTTGCAGTCCCAGCCTCAGGCACTGGCAACGCTCCGACGCAACATCCACCGTCGACCTTCCATAAACCACCCACAAAGCTCCCATTTACCTTAGTGATCCTCCTCACGCCTCTACGGTCGTGCGACGTCTACGGCGCCCAGCCCGGTCCCATCCTCGCCCGCACGGTCATCCTCTCGGATCTTCTGCTTCGAACAGTTTTTTTTTGCGGCAACCAGGTCGTCTGGCGTGGACTATCTCCTACCAACTTGTTTTCGACAAGACGCTGCGTGGGGAGAGTGGATGGGACACATCTTCGGGACGTCTCTCAGCTGTGACTCAAAGACTCATTCGCTCTGAGTCAAATGAGTACGGAGATCCTTGGAAGGAGATACTCGTTGCGCATGAAAGCGCCTCGAGCTTGAGCAATCCGCCACCGCGAAGGGAGCGGCCCGCTACTACGGCACTGAGGTGCGTCGCCGCATCAAGTGCGTCCATCGCCTTGGCGAGAAGGCACTGTCGGCAAGGCCGCCAAAACACTAACCCAGAGCCCGACGTTCGATCCGGCGACTCCGGGCATGTTGGACAGGGTGATAGTCCAACATCCTGATCCTGCAGCCGACGATCTAGTCTCTATCATCCCAGCCATATAACTACGCCCGAAACAACATGTCAGCGCCGATGCCGCCCGCTTAGCTCTATCCACAATGGATAAAGACTCTGCGACATGACCTGACCGAGCGGGCTTCCGACTTTCGTGCATCACTAGCAGGTTATCCCGGGGTAATTTTCCCAGCTTACTGGTGCTACGCTGCTGAGGATGCCGCGGACAAATCCAACGACAACTCTCAACAATCCTCAACAACTTGCCCGCTTAAAATATTTCACCCGCAGACCTTCCGCGAGGAACACGCGCTCGGATTTCTGATATTTGGGCAATAGGGGTTCATTCCGAACACCAAGAAGATGCCTTAATCCCTCGAAGACCATGGTCTTCTCTGTCGGTAACTCCCGCTCCCGAAAGCATCGCGCTAAGATATCGTATTTCCGGATGGAAAGATCAACACCTGCCGTCCTACCAAATTTTCTCCATGCCTCCCTCCCTCCCTTTCACGCACCAATTCCACATTGGCAACTGTTCATCCCTCCCAGCACGCACCATACGCCGAGATCCGCGCCTGCCAGCGCCGAAATTCGCCCCATCGCCGCAGCATCGACGCCACTCAGCGCAAAATTCAAGCTTTCGTCGCTGACTGTAACGGCCTCGCGGGCCGCCGAGCCTACGTCTCCAAGCATTCATTGTCTAACCCGACGTCACTCAAAAAAGCAATGAAACAGCCCTACTCAGCGGAATGGAGCCAAGCTTACTACAAGTTCCTCCACAGGAAGTTCGCATTAGGCGCACGGAAGTTTGTACCGTCAAGCCCAAGCGCGAAGCCCTGTCGAGGCACCTTCCTTTTTCGCCGCAAGACAGATGACGATGGCAATACCACAAGCCAATCCGTTCGCTATGCCCCACGTGGTGACCCCATGCAACCCAACATACACTTTATCCTAATAAAAATTCAGCGAAAATTACGTCTCATGCCGTGCATCGCCTGCTCTACGCCGAAGCCGCGCGTCGCAACGAGTTTGTTGAAAGTTACGACGTTCCCGACGCCTACGAACGCAAACCAGCAGAGACCTGATTCAAAGTTCTCCTATACCAGCCGCGCCGCTCCGACAGAACTTTCACGAAGCCAGACCATGACGTTGTCATCGTTAACGCCCAACAGGAGGTGCTGGACGCAGGAAATCGATAGGAGAAACACCGCAACAACATCTTCCGCAAGCTCGGATAGAAAACACTTCCGTCCGAGCCCTCTACATTCGCCAAGTTCAGTTTCGACCGCAAGTTGTACGTCCGCCTAGTGGAAACTACCAACGACTTACTTCTCTCCTCAAACAACCTCACCTTCCTCCACCGACGCAGTCAGCAACGAAATTGCCTACACCGTCTCCGCGCCCGCTGCGCACCAGAACAACCCATGTGCGCGCCATCAAAAAGCCGTTAACCGCCTTCTTCGCTAAGTCGCCGGCCGCTGCGATATGGGCGTATGCGACACAAGTGACGCATCACATTTGTCAGCGCGCTTTGAATCATTTGTTGACAGCGATTGGGCCGGCTGCATGGACAGCCGACGCAGCAGAACAGGCACAGCAGTGCAATACGCAGGCGACCTACACTGGTTTCTCAAGATGCAGTCCAAAGTAAGTGACTCTTCGGCAGAGGCAGAGTACGTCGCTGCCGCAACCGCATGCAGGCAGCTCCAGTGGCTACTCATGCTCGCCGCAGAGTGGAGCACCAACTTACACACAAAGCCAACTCCATTCCTCCTCACTGACCATCCCCTCGAGCCGACGCGATTGCACATCGACAACTCCGGGGCCATCGTCTGTAAAAAAAGGGAGTCGGAATGTTTGCCAAAATTGCCTGAAAAAGAGCAGTCGGACTTGTTATGGCAAACGTTTCCGGTAGCGGGTCCAAATTTTCTTATATTTGAAACTTTCTCGACGTATTTCTCACATACAGTGGATTTTTTGTTTTTGCGAGAGAATATTTTGACGACTTTTTCCTTTTGCACGTACAAGAATTATACGCATGATATTTTTTGGTTTAGGAAATGGCGAGCTTTCGAACATGGTGAGCGGGAGAAACGTTTCTGGCCCATTTTCCCGCCCTAGGGCTGGATTCTTTCGAGAAAGCATGCAAAATCAAAAACATTTATTTGCCTCGACTACGGAACGGTATGGGGCAAATGTATGGACAATAATTAGGTAGGCTGTCCAAATTTTGATGTTACCATCAGGGTTTGGTAATAGGTCAGGTGTGGAGTAGGTTTACCGAGTTTACTCGCTGAGTTTACTCGCTACTCCGCGTAGTAGGCTGGAGTAGATTGGTTGGTCCAAGTGGAGTAGGTGGAGTAGGAAGCACCCTACTCTTCAGCCTACTTCAGCTTATCATACGTAAAGTATGATAATCCTATATTCGAGAGTAGAGATGATCACGAAATTGGTGATCTTTACACACAGGGGTGTAAGTTACTCGACTACTTTCGTAAAAAAACAGCGTTTTCTGTCCACGCGTGGAGTATTTTTCGAGAAAAGTAGGTTGGATTTGGAACTTCCACTGCACTCGTGTGGAGTAGAAATTTACTCGAGTAAACTCGCTCAGCTTTCGGTCGGAGTAGGTAGTAGCTAGTAGGTGGCGACGAGTGGAGTAGGTAGTAGGTAGTAGGTTTGAAACTTGAACTATTACCAAACTCTGGTTACCATGGGCAAATTCTGGCCATTATTCTGGCCCATGCCACGAAATTTTCTGAGCTTACTGAATACTTTGCGGGGTTACATCTTTTGTGAGATAAAAGCCTTTTATATCGTTTAGGCATTTTCTAAATTGTTCGACCTGAATAACCATTTGAACCACATTGTAGAGAAGAACCAGACCTTTCCAGTGAGCTACACCGCAAAGGAAACCGAAGTCTGTAGCGCAAGCGAGACCGCGCCCCCGCGAAGAGCCTTAGAAGCCT